>PVHT021183705.1:3395702-3429995 GCA_004024745.2 Catagonus wagneri | reverse complement strand
GGTCGCATCCCCGGGGAGCGGGTCAGCAGTGCAGGTGCTCAGGCCGCAGCCCAGACCCGCTGTTGTCTCTGCATTTGCAGCTCGGCCAGCGTTCCCGGGTCACTAGTTAGAGCTTGGAGTGTAAGAAACAGATGGTGACGCCCTTCCTGAGAACAGGGCTACCAAAGAGCAGAAGAGCTGCAATCTCTGAGAGCGAGTGTCCCCGATGTGGCACGTGCAGGGCATCTGTGACCTGACAGGCACATTAGACGAGCGTCCACACCCTGCATATGTGAAGATAGACAGACTGTGTCCGCGCCTGCATGATCTAAACCCAGACACCCAGCGGTCCAGGGGCTGCCATGGCAGCGTGCTGATGCTTGCATTAGAAAACCTTGCGTGTCTCTCAGCCCCCTGAGCTCTACGTAGCTTCCAGCTTGTTGGGTTTAGGCATTGGGGGGGGGCGGGGAGAGGCGACGGGGAGGGGAGTGAGGCCTTTCCAGATCAAGGCCATAACTGTGAGGCTGCTTTAGCCATGAAAGCACACCCTTCAACCTTGCACATAATCCTCTTTGTGTTTCGAGTACTTTCCATCCAATGTACCATCCACCTGCCCGGGGCTTTTCACCCCAGGAGGCAGCGCTGGTGCAACTGGTAAAACTACACTTCCTGGACCACCTCACCCCTCCTCAAGAGTCTTTAGAGCATGGGGTCCCCCAATTCAGCGTAGGTCAGAAGCACACGGGGAGTCTGTTAAAGTGCAAATTCCCTGACAAACAGGGAAATACACTCACACCCAGAATATGTCAGGAATACGCTGGCTATAAAGTTCATAAAACCTGACAAACACCAACTGACTCTAACAGAAATGTCTGTCTTCCTCACAAGCAGACGTCCAGGGGATGCGGCCTGGGGCCAGGGCAGCTCAGGGGAGAGGGGCCTCTGTATCTGCCTCTCCAGCTTCCTTAAGGTGTTACTGTTATCCTCATGGTCACAAAATAGCTGCTGCACCTCCAGGCATTGTGTCCCTCTTCAGGCAGGAAAGAGGGCAAGGAGCAGAGGACTTTTCTTCCAGGGACACTTTATCTTGTGTTCAGATCTCCTCCCCCAGGGGCTTCAGCCCACATGTCACTAGACGCAGTCACTCTCTGTAAGGGTGGCCAGGAAACGGCAGTTTACAAAGGAGGAGTTAGGCATGCAGGCAGGCGGTCAGCCTGCAGTCTCCCTCCTTCTCCCTCCCTCTCTCTGTCTCTCTGTCTCACACACACACACACACACACACACACACACACACACACTGATTCAGTGAATCTGGAAGCGAGGGTCATATTCCCAAGCTTTGTCAAGCAGCCCAGTGGTTGGCCACCAACCACTCTGACAAGCCACTTGAGACCCAGCTCCCCTCCAAATACCCTTTATTGCCCGTGAAAATAATCACCCAGCTGGGTCCAGCTACTTAGCTCCTGGGGGTTTTCCAGCCCCGGTGGTGTAACAGGGAGAAGGCAGAGGACAGGGTGGGGACGCTGCCGCCAACTCTGGTTCTGCGACTCCGTGAAGCGGGACATGGGGCATCAGGCCCTTCTCTGCCTCCCTCGGGGAGGAGGGGGAGCGGCTGTCCCAGGGCCCGATGGCCGGGTGACAGGCCGGGGCCCCCTCTCACCGACTCTGGGACCACCCTCTACTCGCAGGCCCTAAACAGGAGACGGTTAATGACTTCTGGAGAATGATCTGGGAGCAGAAGTCTGCAACCATCGTCATGCTGACGAACCTGAAAGAAAGAAAAGAGGTAGGTGAGCCCAGCCTCTGACTCACCAGCACGTTCTCCGCAGCGGCCAGGGCTCAGCTGGGGTGAGCTCACCACTTCCTCTTCCTCGCCCCCCACCCCCGCTCATCACCGCGGGGGGAAGCAGCGCCCTCCCAGAGCCAAGTGGCTCGTGTATAGATCCTGTGCTCCGAGGCTCTCACTGTACGTGACTGTGGAAGTGATGGAAATGACACAGAAACTGTCTTCTTGCAGCCAAGGGTGGCCCCTGATGGGACCAGCAGCTCTCACTCCGGGATGGGTGGGAGCTATGGGTTTTCACGTACAGGTTTTTATGAGTTACCGTCATGGCTCAGTGGTTCACGAACCCGACTAGCATCCATGAGGATGCAGATGCGATCCCTGGCCTCGCTCAGTGCGTTAAGGAGCCGGTGTTGCTGTGAGCTGTGGTGTAGGTCACAGACACAATTCAGATCCCATGTTGCTGTGGCTGTGGTGTAGGCTGGCGGCTATGGCTCTGATTCGACCCCTAGTCTGGAAACCTCTGTATGCCTCAGGTGCGGCCCTAAAAAGACAAAAGACAAAAAAAAAATAGATAAACTATGTAGGTTTTTAGTATATTCGGCATCTAACGTGTTGGGCCTCTGCGTGTAAACCATGATTTCCTGCTTTATTATCCAGACTAGAGAAATGCATTTGAAAGACGAGGTATATTGAAGTACTGTTGATGTGTCATTTCAACGGGTTGGTTTGCTGTTTCTAATTCAAAAGGTAATACGTGTGCATTACAGGAACTTAAAACCTTGGTAAAGAATAAAAGTTCAGGAGTTCCCTTCGTGGCTCACTGGTTAACGAATCTGACTAGGAACCATGAGGTTGCGGGTTCGATCCCTGGCCTTGCTCAGTGGGTTAAGAATCCGGCGTTGCCGTGAGCTGTGGTGTAGGTTGCAGACGCAGCTCGGATCCCACGTTGCTGTGGCTGTGGTGAAGGCCCCTAGCCTGGGAACCTCCATATGCCGCAGGTGCGGCTCTAGATAAAGGCAAAAAGACAAAAAAAAGGAATAAAAGTTCAGCTGTTTTATTTCGTAAATGAGCACCTGCCTTCAGCATGGGACCCTCCAGGTAGAAGGAAGACAGGGAGCCAACAAGCAAACCCCTCCTACAGGGTCTTCCCCTCTGTGAGAGGCTGGTGCCAAACACAGCAAATATAGGTAATAGACTCTTCCAGGAGGTGACATAGATATAATGGAGAGTAACAGGGACAGCGGTGGTCAGGGAGGGACAGGCCACCCGGAAGGCAAGGCCTGTTGTGTGTTTGGCGCTGGATTCCACGTGGGCCACGGAGTGGCTGAGGAGTTGTCATGCCTGGGAATCATTCACTTTTTTAGCTAAAGGGACCCAGACCGCCGTGGAATAAACCAGAACCCGGTACAATGGCGGCTCTGGACACATGGGGAGGGTCCTGGCCAGGACAGGGGCGCAAGTGCTCATTTAGGGGGTGATGGTGTTGCTGGGCGTTAGAGACCGGGGGCAGTTGTGCCAAGGGCAGCTGGAGAGAAGCATCAGGGCAGGGAGGTGTGTTGGTGACACCAGGAACAACTTGCCAGGCCCAGAACAGAGATGCCCGGGCTGGTCAGAGCAGCCGAAGCGTATCAAAGGGGAGTTCTTGCTCTGGCTCAGTGCAAACGAACCCAAGGTCTCCGTGAGGATGTGGCTTTGATCCATGGCCACACACAGTGGGCTAAGGATCTTAGCAGTGGATTAAGTGTTGCCAAGAGCTATGGCATAGATCGCTAATGCAGCTCGGATCCTGCGTTGCTGCGGCAGTGGTGTAGGCCAGCAGCTGCAGCTCCGATTCAACCCCTTGCCCGGGAACTTCAATATGCCGCAGGTGCAGCAATTAAAGAAAAAAAAAGGTATCAAGGAACCAAGGTTCAATCAGGGGGCAGGGGGACCCTTGGAGGGAGGGTCCCTCAGCTGTAAGCAGGGGCCTGTGCTTTGGAAAGTGAGCTCACTCTCCAATGAAAGAGGAATCAGGAACTGAAGCAAGGCCTGTGAGCAGAGGGGAGACTATTCTAGAAGGTTCTAGCATGAGGGCCAGAGCAAAGGTGCTGGCCAGCAGACTGAGAGGAAAGCCCAGCCTGGCAGGAAAGTCTCTCCCACCAGCCACTCCCCAGGGCCTGCGTGTTCTGTGGCGGCCAGGCTCAGGCCCAGAGGTGCTGAACCCACCTCTGCCTCTGCCGTCACTCGCTGGCCTGGGGCTCGCCAGCCCGTCCCCAGGGAAGGCCAGGCAGCTTGATGAGGCTCAGGGGGAGGGCTGCCCTTCGAGGTGGAAGCGACAGGCCAGTGGGGAGCTCGGCTGGGGTGGGAGGCCAGCTGGAAGGCAGGGCAGCCGTGAGTCAGCCCCCAGTCCCACTGTCACTAATTTGTTCCACACTGAAAAGCACAGGAAAAGGCTCCGACCACAGTTTCCGGAGGCAGGGGATTCCCGGGCAGGGACCCTGCCCTGGGCCTGGAGGAGGGGCTGCAGAGGCGGTGTCCCCAGCCTCCAAGCTGATGCTGTGATGGGACCAGGCCCAGGAAGAGGAGGCAGGCCCGGGGCCTCGTGTCCCCTGGACCAGCTGTGCCCTGGGGCCAGGCTCTCAGGAGGCTTATTTGCAAACATGCAGCACCCCAAGGCCAGTGCAGAAGCAGCAGACCTCAGGGAATGCCCCCATCAGTCATTCTGTTGGGGACGTGTCCCCTCAGATCTTTCTCT
Organism: Catagonus wagneri; assembly: GCA_004024745.2. Taxonomy (NCBI): domain Eukaryota; kingdom Metazoa; phylum Chordata; class Mammalia; order Artiodactyla; family Tayassuidae; genus Catagonus; species Catagonus wagneri. Next base: position 3,425,496 of record PVHT021183705.1, on the reverse strand, counting down.
GAAGCCTCTACTGCATCTTTCCACCCCGTGACTCAGAGCTGGCCTGCTCTTGTATCTCGCTTTTCACCACTTTGGATGAAATCGTTTCTCAGTAGTTCCCTTTTTCTTAATTGCATACACTTCTGTTGTGGTCGCCTTGGCTTCAACACCCTGGCTCAGTGTTGTGAAATGCAGCTGCTCCGGCATCTCATGATCGGACCTGAGGGAGGGGATGGCACCCGCTGTGTAGACGGGAGGCCAAGGGTGTGAAAACAGCTCACACGCAGAGCCCCCTGGGGGCCCAAGGAACAGCCCCCGGTTCCCCCAGGGAGAGGCTGTCAAGGCAAGAATCTCAGGAGCGTCCCCAGGAGGCCAAGACTGGCCAACCGGGACTTTCCGGGGTTGGGGTCTCCTCAGGGTCTCGTCAGAGACACCCAGGGCCAGGCTCTGTGGGGATGCTGTCCCGTGGGTGTCACCACGCAAGCGCTGGGCTCCAGTAAATACCAGCTGCCCCTGTTTTATGAGATTATGAGTCCTCGTGACCTGAGCTGTTAGCTGTGCCTCTTGGGCAGTTTCCAGGGTGAGCCCTCCGGCGTGTGGCCAGCCTGCCGACCCCAGGGCCTCTCCTGGGCAGGTGTGTCCCTCTAGGTTGGCCTTGTGTCTTCCTGTCCTTGTAGGAGGACAGCCTGGGGCCAGGAGCTGGAGGTCCCCCACCCCCACCCTCCCGTGTGGCCCATTTGTCGTTCTGGGGGACAGAAGACAGAGAAGGAAGGGCTGTCTGTGACCAGCCCGCAGATTCCTGCATCAGCCCCATCCCGGTCGGAGAAAGACGAGGAGCGTGCCGTTGACCACGGGCTCACCCCGCTTTCACGGGGAACGGGCGCGATGCAGATTAAGTTTGACCTTAGTGCTGAGCTGGCAAAAACAACCTGCTGGATCCAGGGGGCGGTGTGTGGGGAGCAGGTGGTCCCCTAGGGCTGGGTGTAGCCCGGCCCCAGGCGAGGCCCTTCCGCTCAGGTCCCAGGTCTGCAAGGAGCGGCTCAGGCAGCCGGTCCCATCAGCAGGCGGGGGTGTGAACGGGTGAGCAAACCAGACATCAGTCGGCTCCGGCTTCCCGCTGGTCGGATGGAAACGTGCTTCCCAGCCCTGAGAACTGTTCGACTCCAGCCTGGCCAGGCTTGTGTCGAGGGCGGGGAAGAGGGCGGCGTGGTGAGAAAAGGCACCCACGGGCCTGTTGTTTCTGTGCACTGTCCCACGCAGGAGAAGTGCTATCAGTACTGGCCGGACCAGGGCTGCTGGACATACGGAAACATCCGCGTGTGCGTGGAGGACTGCATGGTCCTGGTGGACTACACGGTCCGCAAGTTCTGCGTCCAGACGGTAAGCGCTTGGCGTCTCCGACTTTCCGGGGGGGCGGCCCCGGAGCGCAGGCCGAGAGTCCGGACGCGCCCTCGCTTGGCCATAGGAAGGGCTCTGCCCCCCGCCATCGTGCGGGGGCTCCCGGTGCCCGGCGGGGACGCGGGACAGTCGCAAGCCGGCCGGTGACCGGCAGGAGCTCGAGAACCCTGACTCGGTGCCGGATGCTCCTGGCTCCCATGGACCATTCTGGATGCAGGAAGCTGAGTGTTTCGGAGTCATGGGGGCTGGGGTGCCCACCTAAGGGCCCCGTATCTCACCCACTGGGATGCTGAGGCCAGCTTTTAAAAAAAAGAAAAAACTGTTTAAAAATTACCTCTGAAGCATTTCATTATTTTTCACACTTATTGGCTGCTAGCCCGTAAGGCACTCTTCAAAAAAAAGATGCCCGTATGCCAGACAGATGAAATAGAGATTTAAGGGATATTAAAAAAAAAAAAAAAAAAAACATAGCTAGGGTAGATAACTAGCAGAGAAAGGACTGCTCGCTGTCCGGTAATAACCTCTATGGGAAAAAAGAACAGGTGTGTGTATGAGAAAACTAAAACTAACACAGCATGGTAAATCAATTAGACCCTCACAAAATTTTGGAAAAAGAAACAGTGGGGCCATGTCAACCGTGGCAAAAAAAGAAATAGGAAGGAACATAATGGGACGTAGAGAAAAATGAAGAAAATATGTATGAATAAAATAAGCAAGGAAGAGAAGGAGGAAAATAGAAAGGCAAGCAGGTGTCTGATTTCTAAGAGTGATTTCTTTCAGAGAATTTGCAAACATTGTTCTGTGGTTTTTCCAGTGATGATTAGGAAGCAATTACATTTGTGCAGGAAGACCATAGGTTAATACCAGGTATGTTTACATTTTTATAAAAGAACAACAAGAGAAACTCATGTGTTTTTTCTATCAAGATAGTCATTATCTTTGACATGGGGTGGGTGATGTTGGAAGAGAGCAAAAATGGTCTCTTCTTTGCTGGTAATAGTCTATTTTCCCACCTGAGTGTGTGTTAAACAAGTATGGTCATTTTGTGCACTGTTCTGTACATGTTTTGCACATCAATAAAAGAGTTTTTTACAATTTAAAAAAAAAAACATAGAAAAAAACAGGAAGTCTTATTATCAGGAATCCAAGGTAGAGTGGTTGGTGTAGTCAGGTCATGAAATGGGAGTGAGGTTCCTGGAAGCCATAGCAAAAAAGGAACGAGGGTAAGCTTTATCATTCTTACTACCCCTGGCTTGCCTCCTCCCAAAACACATGCACACACACTTCCAAACGTGGCAGAGAACCACCCTCCTGAGTTCTGGATAATAGAATGAGAGAGGTTTTGAAGTAGGGTGTGTATTGGCGGGTAGGGTAACGAACATCTTTTTGGTCCCAATTAAGATACTTGTGAGAGCAAAAGCTTGTGCTGTTGGTAGTTACAAAGGTGTGAAGTTGAGACATGCTGGGATGTGGCCACTCACCCCGTTGACTGATGGGGTCCAGAGCCCGGGGGCTGGCTATAGGAATATGTCTGGCTTCCTGGCGTCTGCCTGGCCTGGCTGGGCACAGGAGCCCCTGGGCCTTGCTCTGCGGTCCCTGCAGCCGTGGTGCCCGGAGCCAGCAGTGAGCATCAGGCTGTCTCACTCGGGGGTGTCCTACTGTCGTTGACATGCTGCTCCCCGCGCGTGCGCACGGCTGCCCACGCCTGAGCAAGCATCCTCAGAATGTCCCACGCACCCCTGTCTCCTCGTGTCCCCGCAGCAGCTCCCCGACGGCTGCAAAGCCCCCCGGCTGGTGTGCCAACTGCACTTCACCAGCTGGCCCGACTTCGGAGTGCCTTTCACCCCCATCGGGATGCTCAAATTCCTGAAAAAAGTGAGGACGCTGACCCCCGCGCACGCCGGGCCCACCGTGGTCCACTGCAGGTACGTGGAGGCTGGGCCCTCTGGGAAGGACGCGGCGCCTCGTGGGAAAATGCCCAGTGAGTGGCTGCTGGGGCGGGCAGGGAGGCGAAAGCTGGAAGCACAATCCCCATCCGGGTAGCAGAGCGCCTGCACTGGTGGCACCTGAGGGGACCCTCGGATGTAAAACAGACAAGAGCTAAGAGGCGCAGGCTGATGGTGGAGGGGGGTTCTGGTCGGTCTGCTTGCCCTCCCATTCACCGCCCCCCAGGGACCCTCAGGTCCCCTCTGGGAACAGAGATGAGAACCCCGCTTCTTCAGGGACCTCTGAGTCTTAATACTAGGGCACGTAGGCTGGGAGGGTCTGGGGGCTGTGCCCCAAGCACAGCAAATAGCAGGCCAGAAGCAGAGCCGACCCAGGGCAGGGTGTCCTGGGGACCGGGGTCTGCTGTCCAGGCTGCCCCTGGCTGGCTGCCCCTTGACCTCGCTCAGCCATGGTTTCAGAGTCTGTCATGGGAAGGACCACCTCGGAGGGGCTGGGACTGGCACGGGGCATGGGCTACACAAGACGCTAAGCCCTGCGCCCACATAAGCCGCTGCTGCCAATGTGACTACGCCCCAGGCTGTAGAAAAGCGGGTTCCGGGGTGATCGCTTTTTCCAAGACGTGTCACCCTCTGCCCTGCACGCCGGGGCGTCCTCTGGCCGTCCTCACGCTGAGCTCGCGTTCACTCTGGGGCTCCCGAGCTGCGGAGCCAGGACACAAGTCCACACCCTCTGTGGCTCAAGACTGAATGCCCGGTTTATCTTCTGCGGCCAAAAATCATGTTCATGAAAAAGCCGTGGACTTCTGGTTGGCCGACTGGCTTGTGCATGTGTGTTTTTTTTTTTAATTTTTTTATTTAGTTGATGTACAAAGTTCTGTCACTTTCTGCTGTACAGCAAAGTTCTGTATGCATATCTCTACGTTCTTTTTCTTATAATATCTTCCATCATGTTCCATCACAAGTCATTGGATAGCGTTCCCAGTGCTGCACAGCAGGACCTCATTGCTTATCCATTCTGAATGTAATAGTTTGCATCCACTAACCCCAAACTCCCCGTTCATCCCACTCTTTCACCCTCCCCTTAGCAACCACCAGTCTGCTCTCTATGTCTGTGAGTCTGTTTCTGTTTTGTAGATAGGTCCATTTGTGCCATATTTTAGATTCCACGTGTAAGTGATATCATATGGTGTTTGTCTTTCTATTTCTGACTTACTTCACTTAGTATGAGAGTCTCTAGTTCCATCCAGCTTGCTGCAAATGGCATGAGTTTGTTCTTTTTTGATGGCTGACTAATATTCCATTGTGTATATGTACCACATCTTCTTATTCCATTCATCTTTTGATGGGCATTTAGGTGGTTTCCATGTCTTGGCTATTGTGAATTGTGCTGCAATGAACATAGGGGTGCATGTGTCTTTTTCAGTGAAAGTTTTGTCCGGATATGTGCCCAGGAGTAGGATTGCTGGGTCATATGGTAGTTCTATATTTAGTTTTCTGAGGAACCTGAATACTGATTTCCATAGTGGTTGTGCCAATTTATATTCCTGCCAACAGTGTAGGAGGGTTCCCTTTTCTCCACACCCTCTCCAGCATTTGCTATTTGCAGACTTATTAGTGATGGCCATTCTGACCGGTGTGAGATGTTTTGTTTTTTAAGACAAAGTCGCAGAGACAAGAATGTTCCCTGCCATGCACAACCCACCTGCCATCCTGGGGGATGCACAGTCAGAACCCAGAGATGCCGGCCAGGTCCTTTCTGTGCCCCCAGCCCGGGGCTTCTGCTGGCCGCTCATTGCCGATTCTGGGAGGTTTGGGCAGAGGCGGGGCCCTGACATCTGGCTGGTGGTGAAATCCTGGATCTGGCCCTTGGGAGCCGAGTAACCGCACATTGGGTGGGGCAGCACCTGAAAGAGTCCTGTTACCCGGTGCTGCCCACTCCTCCCAGCGGCTCCCTTGGGGGGGGTGGGGCAGCACCCAGCCCCGCTCAGTCCCCGCGACCGTGTCTTGGGATGGTCCCTGTTCTTGCTCAGACCTCCTGAAAGCCAGAGTCTGCACGTGGCTTCAGCTGAACACCTGTGTGGCGGGTTCAGAACCCCCTTGTCACTGCATGCGGGTGCCTTGTGTCCCCGGCAGGGACAGGCACTCAGAGCCACCCCGGCCATAACAGCTGGAAACTCAGTGTCCAGTCGGAGTGACGCCTGGTGAGCCGAGGGACGCCCTTCCTTCTCGAGCCTGGAGGGAGCCACGTGCTCCACCCCATCAGCCTTACATCCACCACGGCCGCCTCTGCTCCAGACAGGGGGTGAGAAGCAGCTCTGGGTTGGCTGCTGCCTTCAGCTCCGAGTTCCGAGTCCCTGTTTTCTGGCCCCTCCCGTGCGCCTGTGGGGTGGGGTGTCTTCACCTGGCTCTGCACCTGATGACTTTCTCTGACTCTGTAAAGAATGGAGGCTCCTGCAGGGACCCTCGTGTCCCCTCCCCATTCAAGTAGCGGGGAGTCCTCCCGAGGCGGGGGCTACACTGCCTGGTTTGCCATTTGGGAGTCTGGCTGGAAGGGTGGTACCCCCCTCCCCCCACAGGAGAAGCAAGGAGGAATGTGGCGGGGCTTCATTCATTAAGTGTAAGCCTTTTTGTTTAAAAGATCACTTCCCTTCTTTAAGAGAGGTTAAGGCTGCAGCACGGAGGGGGACAGCCCAGTTCAGCCAAGCCACCGATGCCCTGGGCTGCTGTGGGCAGTTCTGGTGCTGGCTGCACACAGACCTCTGGGCCTTCAGGGATTTATTCGTCTGGCAGTTGTTGGCTGGTGTCCTCGCTGAGTCCCGGGTGTGGGGGAGACTGGACGTATGGACGGCCTGCCCCAGCTGGCGGGGAATCTGGATAAAGCAGGTTGGGGGCGGTGCGAGGAGGAATTCCAGGGAGCACTGCGGAGGGAATGAAAGCCAAGCCCAGGACTGGAATCGGGCAGCAGAGCCCCTAAGGACCAGCTGGCTCCAGCCAACCCAGGGTGAGGGCTGGGATCCCAGACAGAGCCAGCTGGGGTTCCCCATTCCTTGGGGTTCAGCAGACCTAGCCTGGGGTCTTCCTTTCTCATGAAGAACCCCAAAAGCCATATCAAGCATGGCATTAAAAAAACCAATGACAGAGTTCCCACTGTGGCACAACGTGATTGGCATAGTCTCTGCTATGTCAAGACGCAGGTTCGATCCCTGGCCCGGCACTGTGGGTTAAAGGATCCAGTGCTGCTGCGGCTGTGGCAGAGGTTGCAACTGTGGCTCAGATCTGATTCCTGGCCTGGGAACTCTGTATGCCACAGGGCGGCCAAAAAAGGAAAAAGAAAAAAATCCAGTTGCACAAGAGATAACGGGAAGACAACATATGGCAATAGAGGAAAAATTAATGGTACAACTCACAAGAGGCTTGTGACAGCGGTTCTTTTCCACAGTCCCTTTAAGTCTTCAGAGGAACCATTTGAGGTCTTTTCACTACGATTGTGGTGCCCTCTGGTGGCCGCATGTGGACTTGCTCTCATTAACCGGGAGAGTTGTGTTAAGTGGGGAGGGTTAGTCCCGGTTCCTTGGTGGCCTGGCGTGTTCCCGTTCACTTCGGGGGGACAGGGGTTCAGCACTTGGGGTCTTCCTTTCTCCCCAAGCGCGGGCGTGGGCCGGACGGGCACCTTTATCGTCATCGATGCCATGATGGACATGATGCACGCGGAGCAGAAGGTGGACGTCTTTGAGTTCGTGTCCAGGATCCGCAATCAGCGCCCGCAGATGGTTCAGACGGATGTGAGTGGTGCCCTGCTCCGGCCCAGCCCCTTGTCCCCGCGGGGGCTTTGCAAAGCAAACCCAGACGCCCCAGGATGCACACTCTCCCCCAGGCGGTGCCTGGCCAGGAGAAGGTCCTCGGGAACTGTTCCTCCCCCCACCCCGTCACACTGACCTTCGATCTGGCTTCCGTCCCCAAGCCCCCTTGCCTTCGCACAAAGAGAAGGGCCCGCTCGGAGCTCCCTGGCTGTCCCCGCAGATGCAGTACACGTTCATCTACCAGGCCTTACTGGAGTACTACCTCTATGGGGACACTGAGCTGGACGTGTCGTCCCTGGAGAAGCACCTACAGACGCTGCACGGCACAGCCACCCACTTCGACAAGGTCGGGCTGGAGGAGGAGTTCCGGGTGAGTCCCAGCCGGCGGGCTCCCGAGGAAGACGGGCGCCACTCACGTGGGGGCGCTTTTCGATCGCTTCCCCTCTCGGTGGACCCCAGCGGGAGCGGGAGTCACCGGCCTGGCTGTGGCTTTCCAAGGGAGGCAGGAATAGAGGGGGCCTCCAGAGCTTAGCGGCCACCCGTGGAGGAGGGCGTGTTGTACATTCTTTTACCTCCCGAGACGGGACAGGTGTTTCCTGGGGGCGGGTGCCCTTGACCGCAGCGCTGCTGTTAGTCCGTCACTTCTCTAACTGCTCGGTGGTGTCCTTCCCGGCTGCAGAAACTGACAAATGTCCGGATCATGAAGGAGAACATGAGGACAGGCAACCTGCCGGCAAACATGAAGAAGGCCAGGGTCATCCAGATAATCCCCTGTAAGTCAGCCGGGCCGGGTGTAACCCCCGAGGCAGGGCCCTGCGCGCTGTCCCCCTCGGCTCAGTCACTGGGAAGTCACTGACCAGCTACCTCTGTGCGCCAGGGGGCAGGGCGGGGCGCCCCGGCGAGCGTAGGGGGGAGAGCGCCGCCCTGTGGAAGCAGGAGTGACCCAGACGGTCCTGTGGGTGTCAGGCGGACGGCTCGTGACCCGGGCTTGGAGGCGGGAGAGGGAGGACTTCCTGGAAGCAGAGAGATTAGCTTCGGGCCTGAGGCAGTGCCTCCCGATTGTCCACATCCTCCGGCCCTCCCCCAAGCCTGGGCAGAGGAGGAATCCCACCCGCATACACCGCGGTGTGGGGTCCTGGCCCTGGCTGTGCAGCAGGAGCTGAAAGGAGCTCAGCCGAGACGTCCAGGGAGCGGCCTTGGGACGGGCAGGCCAGGCCGTGGGCAGGGGAGGCAGCGGGGCTCCGGGAGTCCTGGGGGCGGAGGGCCTGGCGGGAGCTGAGGCATCGGAAGAACCAAACTTCGGGGGAGGGGGGGTGGCGGCAGGGGGGGCACCTGCCCTGAGGGGGAGGGGAGGCCTTCCTTCCAAACCTCCCTTCCGTGTACTCAGCCTCAGGCAGAGCCGGACCCCGCACAGACCCGGGTGCAGGCTGAGCAAGCCCTCTTCAGTCTCAGACCCTGAGGACTTTGTGGCCGTGATGTCCCCAGCCGGCTACTTTGGGTGACCTGCCCAGACAAGCCCCTTTTATTCCTTCAACGCAGTCCCTTTAATGCTTACATTTCATTATGAATTACCTCAGTCTATGACAAATGAAAACAACAAGCGGGTTATTTTAGAGCTTTTCCTGACAGAACACAACCTCCCTGGGGCCACTTTAACCTGTTTTGTGTGCTTGTTTGTTTGTTTGGCTGCGCCCACGGCATGCAGAAGTTCCTGGGCCAGGGGTCAGATGGACGCTACAGCCGTGACAAAGCCGGATCCTTTCATCACTAGGCCACCAGGGAATTCCTTCTCAGGGAACTCCACTTATCAACCTATTTTAGAAAGTAACCCTTCCAGAGTTCCCATTGTGGCTTAGCAGGTTAAGGATCCAGCACTGTCTCTGTGAGGATGCGGGTTCGAGCCCTGCCTCACTCAGTGGGTTAAGGATCCCTTGTTGCTGCAAAAGCCTCGGTGTAGGCGGCAGATGCAGCTTCAGTTCAACCCCAGTCTGGGAACTTCCACATGCTGCAGGTGCAGCCATAAAAAGAAAAAAAAGGTAAACCTTCCGAGGAGTTGACTCTATTTAGTGATTGTGTGACTTAAGTTTTCCATCTCGGAAGTTCACAGCAGCACGTTCAAGTTTACAGGAGGGGGCGTGTACTGACCCAGGGCTCACACTGCTTTGCAGATGATTTCAACCGCGTGATCCTTTCCATGAAAAGGGGCCAGGAGTACACGGATTACATCAACGCCTCCTTCATAGACGTGAGTGCAAGGGCCCCGCCACGCTTGTGGGCTTGGCAAGGCCGCATGAGCTCTCTGATTGCATGTTCTGGACTGGCTCGCTTTCACAATGGGGGGAGGGGCGCCCCCAGAAATCCAGACTGTTTCATTAGCAGAATCACTGGCCTTAGAAAGTGAATAAGGAACTTTGGGGCTAGAGGACGTAGGCAGACTGTGAAGTCACTTGCTATTTTCTCATTTTGCTTTTTTTTTTTTCACCCCTGCTTTTTAGGGCCACACCCACAGCCTATGGAAGTTCCCGGGCTAGGAGTCCAAACAGAGCTGCGGGATCCGGGCCACATCTTCGACCTACACCGCAGCCTGTGGCAACGCCAGATCCTTAACCCCACACGAGCGGAGCCAGGGATCGAACCTGCATCCTCATGGATGCTAGCTGGGTTTGTTACCGCTGAGCCACGACGGGACTCCCTTCTTTTGCTTTTAACACATCGTGAGCTCTCCTTGGCCTCTCTGTCCCTGCCCGCCCGCACTCTCTCGTGGGAGCTCTGCGTGGACGGCCCGATGTGTTCAGGCCCAGCCGCAGGCTTCCTCATGCACCGCGGAAGGGGCGGGAAGGAGCGCTGCGACCACGTCTGCGTGAGAATTTTCATTTGCAGCCGCGCCCGCAGTGCCGGGGGTCTCTTGGGTCTGGGAACTGAACCTACGCACTTGCTCCGACTCCATGCCCGGCTCTCTGCCCTCCTGCGGTGGTGACGCCTAGAGACGTGTTAGCATCATGCCGGCCCAAGCAGGTGTCCCTAACGCCCATGGAGGGGAGACCCAGGGGCCGCAGGGGGGCTGTCCAGCCTGGGCATCTTGACCCGTTTTCTGAGCGCGTGCTTGTGTGTGTGTGTGTCAGCCGGGGCTCGGCTCGGGCCCCAGAAGCCCGGAGAAAAACCGGCCCTCGTCCAGCGTCGGGCCGTCCCCACGCCTCCCTCCGGGGAAGCGGGAGCCGGGGACGTGGGCTCTAACCTCTGCTCCCCCCCGAAGGGCTACCGGCAGAAGGACTACTTCATCGCCACCCAGGGGCCCCTGGCGCACACGGTCGAGGACTTCTGGAGGATGGTCTGGGAGTGGAAGTGCCACACGATCGTGATGCTGACGGAGGTCCAGGAGAGAGAGCAGGTCAGGGCCCCCCGATGCCCGCCCCCGGGGGCAGCTCCCACCCCGGCCGGCCCACCCCCTGTGCCTCTGCCTGCTCCTGGCAGCGTCTCGCTGCTGTCAGTGTGGGGCCGGGCTCCCTCTACTGATGAGGGACAGAGTCTGGAAATGAGAATTTACTCCACTCCCCACCACCTCCCCGGCCCCCGGGGAACCGTAACTGCCTCTGGGTTTTGTTCTTAGCCTCTTCTATCTAACCTGCCTTGAAATTCTGCCATTTTGTGTTTGCCACGAATACAAATTTGATCACAACCTGTTGAAGAAGAAGGCATGCGCTCGCCTTTTTCTTCAGGACAAAAAGACATAGGCATGGATAGGTGTGCCTACTTAATATAGTCCTGGTGGAGCTGAATGAGTTAAATGTTTCCTTTTTCCCAGGCCTTCTTGTTTTTCTTTAATAACGTCCTAACTTTCGTGATCCCACCGTCTAGCTGAAAAACCAAACCTTTGCCAATAATGCACATTTATCTCTCCCAAGAGGTAACCGCTCTCCTGGATTTGTGTTTGATCGCTTTGCTTCTTTTTTTTGATCGAGTTGCTTCTCACATACCGTAAACAACTCATCTTTCTAAAGGGTACGAGTCAAAGGTTTCCAGTACATTCACAGAGTTGTCACTAATTCCAGGTCATTTTCATCACCGCCCCCCAGGAAACCGCATACATGCAAACGTTTACCCCCCACGAGGTCCCTGAAACCACCAGTGTGCTTTCTGACCATGTGGATTTGCCTCTTTGGGCATTTCATACAAACGGCATCGTTGAGCATGTCTTTGCGACTGAGTTCTTTTCGCTTAGCCTAATGTGTTCAAGGTTTATCCGCGAATCCGTCCCTCGCTCTTCTGCACTGCGAATTGTATGTCCAGACCACATTTTGTTTGTTCATTCCTTAGTTGGTGGACATGAAGATTGTTTCCAGTCTTGGGCTGTCATGAATCATGTTTTAAACATTCACGGACAGGTGTTCCCATCATGGTGCCGCAACAGGTTGTGATCAAATTTGTATTCGTGGCAACAAGTCCGACTAGTATCCATGAGGATGCGGGTTCGATCCCTGGCCTCTCTCAGTGGGTTAAAGATCCGGCGTTGCCGTGAGCTGTGGTGCAGTTGGCAGACATGGCTCGGATCCTACGTTGATGTTACTGTGACATAGGCTGGCAGCTGTAGCTCCGATTGGACCGCTTGCCTGGGAACCTCCATGTGCGGCCCTAAAAAGACCAAAAAAAAAAAAAAATTCATGGACATGTTTTTACATGGACGTATATTTTCATTTCTCTTAGGCAGGTACCTAGGGGTGCAGTTGCTGGGCCGCCTCATAACTATGTTGCACGTTCATGTCACTTAACACCTGGAGGAGCTGCCAGACTGCTTTCCAAAGCAGCGGTAGCCTGTTTCACATTCCGGCCCGCAGTGTACACGAGTTCATCCTCGTTAACACTTATCGTTACCTTTTGGACTGAAGCCACCCCACTGGATGTGTTCTCAGATTTGTCTTTTAGTAGCACATGTATGTATTCCTGGAGAAACTACTGTTCAGTTTTGCCTGTTTTGGAACTTTATATAAAAAGGTCTCATTACAGTATGTATTCTTCCGGGACCTGCTTTTTCCACTTGAAATTATGCATTCGATATTTTCTTTGGTCGATGCCTATAATTGTGGCTCATTCACCATTTCTGTAACACAAACCGTCCATCCTGCATCCATTTATCTGTCCTTTCCCCCGACGTGGGCATTTGGGGTGATTCCATTCTGTTGTTTTAGAGTGTCAGGGGTGCATTCTCTTACGTGTCTGCATGAGAAACGTTAGGTTCCAAAGAGACAAAATGCACATTGGAAAGTGTGCGAAAGTTTGAGTTTGCAAGACAGTTCCTAATGGCTTCCCAGGGCGTGTGTGGTTCCAAAGTGGACACTGGATCAGCATCAGTCAGCACATTCCCCCGGGTCGTCCGGCAGCCTCAGTTTTGTTCATTCAATGGGTATCAACCCCTCTTTGTGGCTTTGGCTTGCATATCTCTGATCCCTATGAGATCAGGTATCATTTTGTGTATAGATGTGACATGTTTCCTCCTGTGCAAAGTACCTGTTCATGCTTTTCACTCATTTTTTATAGTGGGTCGTCTGCCCGTTTCTTTTTGCCATAGAAGATTTCCTTACAGATCCTTGCTACTGACCCCTTGTTGGTTTGATGTGCTGAGAACATCTCACCCCAGTTGATGGCTTGTCTTTTCACTCTCTTAATGTTTGTTGATGACGTGGAGTTAATTTTATTACCATATGATGTTGCAATCTTCTGTGTCCTCGTCGACTCGTTCTTTGGGGTTCTTGCTTGGTAAAACTGTATCCCAAAGTGAAAAGATGTTTTTTCACAGTTTTTTGACTTGGTCTGGCCCTGTCTCCTTTGTTTATAATAAGGTTCAAGGCTTCCCTATATGGTAGCACGGGTTATATGCTGCCCAACTCCAGGAGGCGCTGGGGCGTTTATATCAGCTCAGATAGGGTGTGAGTTAGGGATCCATAGAGAAAACTGGTTTTCCAGCTCCACTTACTGACTGGCCTCTCCTTTGTGTCTTGTCACTTCTGCGCTGTATCAAGCTGCAAATACATGCGTGTCTGTTTCTGGACTCTCTATTCTGCTTCCCTGATCAACAGGCACTAACAGCATTCATATTCGTATTTGTCTGTTACATTCTTGGTCAGACGAAATACGTGAAATGGTTTGAGAGCAATTTTGCGTCATGGCATCAAACGACTAGCAGCAAATTATTAGGAGACTTAAATTTTTGTTTTATTGCTCAAGGATAAGTGCTACCAGTACTGGCCAACAGAGGGCGCAGTGACCCACGGGGACATAACGATAGAACTCAAGAGCGATACCCTTTCCGAAGCCATCAGCGTACGAGACTTCCTGGTCACATTCAGTCAGGTATTGTTGCCTGAGACCTTTTCCCTGTCTTGGGCAGATGACACTGCAGCTGTCACTCGGGTCTGCTGGTCACTGCTCCCGAGCGTCCTGCTCCGTCAGGCTTCTCCAGGGCCCCAGCTTAGTATCAACAGTGCGGACAGTAGGGAGCTGTGTTATCAGGTGGCCAGTCGCCTATAAACTTTGACCCCCACGGTCACCTGGTTCCTTGATGGAGCTCCGGGGAGTGAGCAACTCCAAGAGGCACCCCATGCCCACCCTACCCCCCGGGAGAAATGACAGTGGCCGGGAGCAGGAGGAACAGAGGTCGGCGGTGAAGGCACAGAGCCTGTTGGAGCGCCCTGCCCTGAACCTTCTCAGCTCCCGGCCATCCCGTTCCCCACTGGGTCTCAGGGGCTGCTGCCCGGGAGGACTAGGAACTCTGTGTCGGCCACGGCGGGGGATGACCCAGCTGTGAGATTCAATTCTGACCTCAAGACTGTCAGCGTGGGGAGTTCCCGCTGTGGCTCAGTGAAAATGAACCTGACTAGTATCCATGAGGACGCAGTTTCGATCCCGGGCTTCGCTCAGTGGGTTAAGGATCAAGCATTGACATGAGCTCTGCTGTAGGCTGCAGACACAGCTCGGATCTGGCGTTGCTGTGGCTGTGGTGCAGGCCGGCAGCTGCAGCTCCCATTCGACCCCTAGTCTGGGAACCTCCATATGCAGGTGCAGCCCTAAAAAGTCAAACAATTAAATACATAAATAAAAAAAATCATAATTAAAGGGGACGATTCCCGTTATCTCGAGCAAAACTGCCAAGGGCCCCTGAGGGAAGGCAGGCGGGCCTGTGACCTGTTCCCAGGCGGGCAGGGCCTGCCCCGGGGGCAGCTCGGAGACACTTTCCCCCACCCCCACCCCCACAGCCCCTGGCGCGCCAGGAGGAGCAGACCCGGCTCGTGCGACAGTTCCACTTCCACGGCTGGCCGGAGATCGGGATTCCCGCCGAGGGCAAAGGCATGATCGACCTCATCGCGGCTGTGCAGAAGCAGCAGCAGCAGACGGGCAATCACCCCATCACCGTGCACTGCAGGTGAGCTGCCTGGGGGGCCGGGTGACCCCACCCACCCCACCCCCCCCGCCCCATGGGGTGGACACAGACTGCACAACCAGTTCGCTGCTTCCAGCCACGTATTTCCCGGGATGGTACTTTGCACCTGCTCTGATGCACGTGGTATACGTGCATGGATGTCATTGGCTCCCAAGTGCAGAGGCGCGCCTGGGAGGAGGACCCAGGAAATGACTCAAACACCCTTTTTTTGTGTGCTTTTGTCCTAAAGAAAAAAGAAAAAAAAATCACCAGGCACAGCTCAGACAAACCCTGAACTGGAATTTCTTCGTTTAGAAAGACTGCCTGGGTCTGGCTGATGCACCCGGCCGGCTCAGCGTGAGGCTTTCCTTAAGCTTCTCAAGGGTGTCCAGGCCGGGCCCCTAACAGAGGGCCCTCAGCCCCACTGCATCCTGAAGCCTCTCGATCCGGCTGCCAAGTCAGGCCCGAGGGCAGAGGGACACCCCCCGGGGGACACCAGGACACATCAGGGCATCCCCAGCAAGGTCTTTGATACGCAACGTGAGGAGGCCAGAGGCTGAATCTGGCCGAATCCGGAGCTGTGCCAGCCCATAGTCCTTCTGCGCCAGGACCCCCTGCTGGCAGGCGCCTGGACCACCTTGCAGAGCTCTTCCTGGCAGGAGTTTGGGGTCTTGAGTCTTCGGGGTGCCGATTTGCTTCTGAAGCTGCACTCCTGTCCCTCTGTCCACACATGAGGCTCCCATTTTTCATGACTGCCATTCCCCCCCCCCACCGCTGCTGCCACTAGTCAACTTCACTGGGGGGTAGGGGGTTGGGGGCGCTTTCCTTGTCTGGACCCTGCCTGGTGCACTTTCAGCCTGGCCAGCAGCAGGAGGGGAGCACACGCCTCGGGTGTCCGCCCCTGGCGCCTTGTAAATGTCGTTTAGAACACACTAGAAAAAAGAGTTCCTTCTTGGTCCTCCTGGGCAAACATAGACTGAGTTTAGCACGTGCTGAGCACCAGAGATGCAAAGGTGCGTGAGAGCCACCAGGGCGGCCTGTCTGCGGGAAGGCAGCTGCAGGAACAGGAGCTGTGGGGTCAGCCCACATACAGGATTCCACAGCCCAGAGGGCAGCTGTACATCTCCGGGGGGGCTTCCTGGAAGAGGCCAGCCAAGCCCGCCTCTGTAGGGTCCAGTTACCAAGGAAGCAGGGAAATGGTTCCCCCAGGGTGAAAACCTGTACCCGATCTCGATCCCACACACGAGCTATCTGCTCTAAGTAGGCAAGTGCTTTAGGAATTTTATGTTTGCTGACTCGTGTTCCAAAGCTAAGCTACATATGAGTGATCATTAAAAATCCAAGCTCCGGAGTTCCCATCGTGGCTCAGCGGAAACAAATCTGACTAGCATGCAAGAGGATGCAGGTTCGATCCCTGGCCTCGCTCAGTGGGTTAAGGATCCAGCGTTGCTGTGAGCTGTGGTGTGGGCTTGCAGACGAGGCTCAGATCCAGTGTTGCTGTGGCTGCGGTGCAGGCTGGCAGCTCCAGCTCCGATTCGACCCCTAGCCTGGGAACCTCCATAGGCCGCAGGCGCGGCCCTAAAAAGACCAAAAGAAACCCAAACTCTGATGGGTGACAGGTGCCTCAGTGCTGGCGTGCAGGGCACGGTGGGGTTGCCCCTGGGGGCGAGCCTGGGTGTCACTCGGGCGTGTTTTCTCCACAGTGCTGGAGCCGGGCGAACAGGGACGTTCATAGCCCTCAGCAACATTCTGGAACGGGTCAAAGCTGAGGGACTTTTAGATGTATTCCAAGCTGTGAAGAGTTTACGACTTCAGAGGCCACACATGGTGCAGACCCTGGTAAGAAACCACTCTGAGAGGAGCGGGGAATTGTCTTGGGCCGAACTCGTTGTAGGTTTCACGGAAGGCGCTTAAGTACGTGGTGGGGAGGAAGATACAGTTTCTCAGAAGAAGAACTCAAACCTCCTGCCAGCTCACAGTTTAGCTGTACAGACCACCTTCCTTCCTGGCCTCTGGCTGGTGTCTGTCCCCTGGGCAGGACAGGTTAGGGGGGGACACAGCCACCACAAGCTGGATGACAAGATCCTTTAGATGGAGGCACAGGTGACACCAACTGCTGTGTCAAAGCGAACCGTTCTACCAGGTCCCAGTGTGCTTTTAAAAATGTACCAGGTTGGAGTTCCCGTCGTGGCTCAGTGGTTAACGAATCCGACTAGGAACCATTAGGTTGTGGGTTTGATTCCTGGCCTTGCTCAGTGGGTTAAGGATCCGGCGTTGCCATGAGCTGTGTGTGGTGTGGGTTGCAGATGCGGCTCGGGTCCCGCGTTGCTGTGACTGTGGTGTAGGCCGGCGGCTACAGCTCCTGTTCGACCCCTAGCCTCGGAACCTCCATATGCCGTGAGTGTGGCCCTAGATAAGGCAAAAAGACAAAAAAAAAGTACCAGGTTTCAGAGTTCCCACTGTGGCTCAGTGGGTTAATGAACCCAACATAGTGTCCGTGAGGATGCGGGTTCCGATCCCTGGCCTCGCCAGTGGATTAAGCATCTGGAGTTGCCACAATCTGTGGTGTAGGTCACAGACACCACTGAGATTCCCGCCTTGCTGTGGCTGTGGTGTGGGTTCGCAGCTGCAGCTCCGATTCAACCCCTAGTCTGGGAGCTTCCATATGCCTCGGGTGTGGCCCTAAAAAATAAAAGAAAAAAAAGTACCAGGTGAAAAGCCACACCGATGTTTCCAATCCTGACATGTGCAAACCACATTCCTCTGCTTCTTTGGACTCCTTTCCTTGGCGGGGTCTCACTCGACCTGCAGACACTGCCCGGGGGGCTTAGAGAATCCATGCAGAGCTCAGTTACCTGGCATGTTCTCTTTCATCCCATGATGAAAACACACGCTTTGTGGTTTCAGAGAAGATGCCTCCCCACCACATTTGGTGGTTGTTTTGCAACAGCAAGTTCAGTGTTAAAGGCTGGACATTTTCCCCAAGGCTCCCTTCTTTAGGACATGCCCCCACCGCATTCTCCGCGCCAAGGTCAGGTCGACTCAGGCACTTGGCTCCTCCTCCGAGAGCTGGTGGTCCTTAGTAAGTGGAAGGGCTGACCGTAGGGTCCCCACAGCTTCCCTGCAATCTCAGGTCGGGAGTTCTCTGCTCCATCTTTTCTGTCCCTGGAAAGTCATCTCCTTCCCAAGCTGGCTGGACGGAGGTTCCAGAATGGTCAGATGGGCTAATCTTTGGCCTCTTGCAGCCCCCAGACCTGGAGAGTTTTGTTCAGCGTGAATCTAGAGAAGAGGCTGGACCCAAGGCACTGGGAAGGGAGAAGAGAGGGCCGGGAGCCGGGCCTGCCCCTGCTTCCCCCGCTCCCAGTTTCTCTGGGCCGGCAGGTACCAGGGTCTGTGAGTACCCAGAGCCTTTCAGGCTAGCTGCTGCCTGCTATTCCTTCAGCCTTCGGTCCAGGCCCTGCCCGCCGACCACTGTGCACACACGGTTTTCTGAGACACACAGCAGGCTCCCTAAGAAAGCCCTGCCCTCGCCTTTTCCTCCATCTCTCATTTCTTCTTCTGAGTGCCTGTCATTGGTGGTGCCCTGCACCCACCCCTGGCCCCCCATGAACCCACCACCTGTCTGGTCTCCCCTCCTCAAGAGCTGCTGGGAGGTCAAGAGCAGAAGATGTCCAAGTGTTCTGATAAGTTCAGAGCCTTATACAGATTTGAGGCATGCTATTCTTTTGTTGTTATTGTTGTTTTTGGTTTGATGATGTTTTTTTTTTAGGGCCGCACCTGTGGCATATGGAAGTCCCTGGGCTGGGGGTCGTATCGGAGCTGCAGCTGCCAGCCTACACCACAGCCACAGCCACGCAGGATCCAAGCAGCGTCTGCAACCTACAGCACAGCTCATGGCAACGCCAGGTCCTTAACCCACTGATCGGGGTCAGGGATCGAACCCATGTCCTCATGGATGCTAGTCAGGTTCATTACCGCTAAGCCACAGTGGGAACTCCCAAGGCATTATTCTTTGGAACTCTACTAAAATTTATATAAATCAATGCCCTTCTGTAGTGTAAGCTTAGGCTTAAAAATAATCTATATTTCTATCTTATTTAACTCATTGCTTTAAGTTACATTAAGAAATTTGAGGCTACGTGTGGTCCTTTTTTCTGTTAGAAAATAATTTTTTTAGTTTAAATATGAAACTAAAAATCTTCCATTCAGACCATCTGAAATACACTAAGTTGAAACTAAACATTCACATTTTCTGTGTAGAAAACCAGCTTTATTTGGAAACGTTTGTGTGCCTAACAACTAAATTAAGTAATAGAAGCTGATGTGCTTCGGGGTGTGTGTGTATGTATATATATATATATATATATATATACACAGTATTTTAATAACTGTCAGAAGTTTATAAGTCTTATCTTTAATGTTTCTCCTAACTAAATTAACCCACTATGTTTTAAAATTTTATTTAATGTGTTCTCGGTTTTCTTTTTCAGGAACAGTATGAATTCTGCTACAAAGTGGTACAGGATTTTATTGATATATTTTCTGATTATGCTAATTTCAAATGAAAAGTCCTGCCTTAAAATATTTTTTAATTTAATGGTCAGTATATTTTGTAAAAAATCATGTTAATTTATTTCATAGTCGACATTAATATCCTTCTTAATTTCTTTGTATATATTTTGTTATACCTTAAAGGCCACCTTCTATAAAGTTATTAAATCCTAAATACCCCTTTTGAAGACTGGAATAATGTATTAAGGTCAAATAATCATCCATAAAATATATGTTAGTGCTAATATCAGTAAAAACATTTTAATTTTTCATTAGATTCATATCATTTCATTTCACATGTTCAGCACCTCTAAATGTTAAAAATCTTAATATGCCAAGTGTGCTTCTTTATGCAAGATACTAACCACGACTTCATGAGAAAAACAGTCAAAAACTCAGAAATCGGTGGGAAATTCACTTTCCTGACACTGATTTTACAGCCCTGAGCAGCAGCAATTTTTCGAAGGCAAACTGTTCCTGAAGACGCAATGTAAACAGGGAATTTTGTAGTCCTTGGTCTCAACTCACATTTCCCTTTGCATTTTAAAGATCAAAGAAGACTGTACAACCCGAGTCCACGTCTTAAACACACTGGAGTAGTCGTCAGTGGCTCTGTTAATACTTAAAAATGCATTTATTCAAGGCTGCGTCCTGCCGTCCGGGCTGGACAAGAAGAGCTGTAAAGGCCCGTGGCTGGTTCGCCCATGGCCTTGGGTCCAGCAAAACCAGCTGTCAGGGCTTCACTCCCACGGCGCTGCTTGCTGTCCACCTGCTGCTGGGCTGTCCGACTCAGATAAGACTCTGAGAATCCCGCCCACTGCACCCCTCGGTCCCCTCCCCTTCTGCCATGGCTGCCGTGCTGGTCATGAGCTCTGCCTCGGGCCACGGCCCAGAAAACCGCTTCCCACGCCACAAGGTCAGATAGAGCCTAGCGTTTGACTTGCACAGAGCGAGGCGCGCCCGCCTGGTAGAAAGCGTCAAGGCAACCGCAAACGATTATGCTGTAAACTTTCTGAGAAGCATTTTGGTATTTAAAAATCTCTTGTAAAAGCTGAGACTGTTTGTATGAAAAGAAATCTTAAAATCTAGATTTATACGGTTTTTTTTAAGTCCCACGTGTCGATATGTAATAAAAGAAAGAAAGAGCAGTCCTTAATCTAAAGGCTAACTTATTTTTGAATGGTTACTACTGAGACCTCTGACACTGGATAATAATGATCCCACTTGCCAGACAGGATCGGCCTGTGGGGCATAAAAAAAAAGGGGGGGCGTGGCGAATGTAGAAAGGTTTAATTTAACGATAGTGACCTGTCTGGGGCCATTTGCAACCTAGTAAATGAGCACAATATTAGGACATCTGGTCTACCTTTCTGAAAGCATTTAACGTGTGCATTTTTTGGGGTACTCTTTTAGCTTTTTAAAAGAGACATGAATCTAAAGGCCTTATTTGATATTTCCACTGGTAACCGACTGCACCTGTTCATTGCCTGGTCTAGGCCGCGTCCATCCCTCGTCTGCACAAGTGTTATTACGTACTAATAACAGCCCACAGGTAATCAAGCTTCTTCGCTCCCCGAGCCCCGTCCGAGGATCAGAGGAGGCAGCCAGCTAAACAGACAAAAGCACAACTTCGTGAGGGCTGCAGTCACCACCAGCCCAGCCCTGGGCCACGCACACAGCTGAATGGGCCCCTCTCCCTTTGGGGACAATGATTACATATTTGGGGGGGTTCAAAGATGAAGACAAGGGAGCCTCTAAGATGTGCCAGGTGGTCCCCCTTGTTTTCATTGTTGAAATCCCAGACTCAAAGCCCTTCTTTGACTCAAGGGGAAACGAGAAGACTCAACCCTAAAGCCCGGAAACAGAGCCGCGGATTGTGGTGGAGACGACAGAGGGTTCATAGTCAAAGTCACAGGGCCTGCACTTGGATCCACACGGGGCGGGGCTTTCAGCCAGCATCCTCCAGGCTCTTTCATGGTCCAACTGGGGTCTCTTGTCTTGAGATGAAGGTCGACCCTCCCAAGGGTGCCCTCAGGAAAGAGGTCCGATTGTGTGTTCTTCCGCCCCTAGGCCACCCCTGCACCCCCACCCCCACCCGCACCCCCAGTCTGCTGCAGATCCACCCCTGTGGTTCTGAAAACAGAGCAGAAGCCACTATCCCTGTCCCTTGGATGCAGGACTCCCATCTGCTGTGGGGGCAGCCCCCGCCTCCATAGGGTCCCAGGAAGCTCAGTTTGCTGGCCTCCGCTGCGGGCTCCCCACCCAGCCCCTGGCTCGGGTCAGATGGCCTGGTGAGCAACCTGGGAGCCAGTGTCCTGTTTGTCTTGCCTGGAAGTCGGCTCTTCTTCCCCTTCAGTCAAAGAAAGTCCGTGGTACATAAGGCAGCCGAGCCCCCGTGCCAGCAGAGTGCTCTGGGCCTTTGCTGTCTTTCTCTCCGATGCATGTGGCTGCGTTCAAAGGCCAAACAGTGATTAGAAGATGGCTATTCTGATCTCTGTGCTTTGTCGGTCACTGTGTGACCCCCTTAACTCTTTCTCGCCATGTGCTCTGTGAATGAAGACTGCATACCAGTGTTTTAAAAGGTATTTTTAGGTGTTTTTAAAAACTTTTTAAAATGAGCCTGACACCTCTGTTTCAGCATTTGGAGACACGCCCATGTTATTTTCACCCTTTTTTAAGATACCGATACTTCTGTTGTGTTTAACTAAGTTGTGTTTAATGTATGTGCCATCTTTACAATATATGTCTGTATGCCAGTTTCAGCTGTCACTTTTTTCTTTTCTTCCATTTGTCATTTGATCTTGCTCCGATGAGAATGCCAGTGAATGTTGCTGAATTCTTTGTATATGCAAATCGCAAGATCCAAGATGTTCTGATGCAAAAGGGTAAATCTACTTTGACTTCCAGCCTCTGCGTCTCTGTCTTTATTGAAGTCTTGCAGTCTCAGAGTTCCCGTCCTGGCTCAGGGGTAACAACCCGGCCGGTATCCCTGAGGATGCGGGTTCGATCCCTGACCTCACTTCGTGGGTTAAGGAGGCAGCGTTCCCATGAGCTGTGGTGCAGGTGGCAGACGCGGCTTGGATCCCGCGTTGCTGTGGCTGCGGTGTAGGCCGGCGGCTACAGCTCTGATTTGACACTTAGCCTTCCTTGCGTTTTCCTTGCAGGTGTGTCTGCCTGTCTGTCTGTGAGATAAGGGGCGGCTCACTTGCGCTCCGGGCGTGATGGGGGCCTTCCCAGGGGTGAGGAGAACTGGAGAATCGAGGGGCAGACACAGCCCGAGGCAGCGGACGGGCAGGAGGGGTGGAGGAGGGAGAAGGGGCTGAACGTGAGGGCGCAAACCCGCATCCCCAGCCAATCAGAGGCCGGCCGATTTGACCAATGGGGCCAAGCCCACAGCCTCACGAGGGTGTGAGGGGCTCAGAGGGAATGGACCCCAGGTCTGCCTCAGGGGACCCCTCTGTCAAATGGAGACATGCAGACGTGACATCCTGTGCCAGCAGACCTCAGGATGGGCCGACAGGTGAGCTGATGGCGGAGTGAGGCTGGCACTTCACAGGGATCATGGCACGGATCAGGGACATGTCTTGGCGGACCCGGGGGCATTTCCAATCATCGAGGGCTGGGGGGGGGGCTGGGGGGCGGGGGGAGGGTCGTGCATCCACCCCCCCACACACACCCAGGCTCTGTACTTGGGACACGCCCAGCAGCCAGGAGGGCATCTGGCCTCTGTCGGAGGCCGCCTTTTATGGGTTGAATTATTTTCCCCCAAATTCCTACATTGCAGGGCTGTACCCGTATCTGAGCGAGTGACCTTGGGCGGAACTAGGGTTGTCCAGATGCAGCTATGTGAGATGAGGTCACACTGGGGTAGGCAGGCCCTTCTGCTCCAGGATGACGGTCTTTATGAGAAGAGGGAACCTGAGCGCGGAGACACCTGCGCAGGGACTACTTCCTGAGAAAAGCGGCGAAGTACGACAGATGCTTCTGCAGACCAACCTCCCAGCGGCCATGGACACAGGGGCGGGTCCTCTGACAGCCTCAGAAAGAAGTCATCTTGACCTCCCCTTGACTTGGCCTTCCTGCCTCCAGGACTGGGACACACTAAGATCCTGTCGTTTAAGCCCCCGGTTGGTGGCACTTGGTCAGAGCAGCCTTAGCCAAGTAATGCCTGTCTGCCGCCCTGACCCCTGCAGCCCAGGGTCTGTTGGATGTCTTCAAAAGAAAACGCGGAAGCGGACGGGGGGCAGGTGGTTGATAGACCCCAGGAGGCGGGAGTCAGGAGGCGAAAGAGCCACGGAAGGGGCAAGCAGGACGGAGGCCACCCCCAGTTCCAGTGGCGCCCCAGGGCCTCCCCGAATCACCCTCCCACAGGACAGTTTGCTGGAGCTGTGCCCACTGCCCCCCCGCTCCGTGAGGGGGTGGTCTCCAGGGGTGCCAGCTCTAGCACCGGCTCCTCGTCCTGGGACTTGCCTGCAAGTTCACTCCCACGTTCTAAGTCACGTTAGGCTGGCCCACAACTCTGCAACACACATCACTGTTTGCAAACTCATTGGCCCTGATCAAACCCCCGGCCCTGTTCCCCCCACCCCCCGCTTCTCTAGAAGGACTGGACAAAGCCAGGACTGAGCAGGGTCCCCTGCCCAAAATGAGGGCTGTTCCTGCAGGACTAAAGTGGACCTGGTGGCCAGGAAGGAAAGCGATTCTGCAGCCACGTTTGAGTGTGGAGATGGGGAGGGAGGCCAGTGAGCCAGCCCTGACCCCACTCCAGAGGGCCCTTCACCAGCCAGCTTTGCTCTGGGTGTCTTCTCTCCACCCTCCGTTTAATAAAAATACCTGGGGTTTGAGATCATTGCATCTGACACCTGCGCCTGGCCCCGAGTGTGCTAGTCTGGTACACCCACCCTCCTGCGTGGGCAAAGCTTAGTTAGTCCCCTCCAGGGGACAGGGATGCTCAAAGTCTGGTCTCCACTGCACTGCGTTCCCCGAGGAAGCACAGCATGCGACTAGGGCAGGACCCTGGGATGCAGTGAACAAGGCGTCCCGGAGGCGGCCTCACTGGAGCTGAGCCCAGAGCCAAAGGGAATCAGGAAGCGGTAGGCAGAGAGAAGAGCAGCGTGTGTGTGTGTACACGTGTATGTATGTGGGGAGTGGGGGGGTCTTAACTAAGGAAGCCTGGAGTTGGGTGGTACCGAATGAAAGCGGAAATGTCACGGAGAAGCTGTGGCAGCCGCGTCATGGAAAAGCTTGGCGGTAAACCAGGTAGCTGCCATCTACTGCGAACCTTCTATCAAAGGGATGCTATTTACTTGGAATCTGAGGCTCAGAGAAGTTACCAAACCACGTAACAAGTAGGTGTTTATTTTTTTTTCCCTTTTTTTTTGTCTTTTTTTATCTAGAGCTGCACCCGCGGCATATGGAGCTTCCCAGGTTCGGGGTCTAACAGGAGCTGTAGCTGCCGGCCTTCGCCACAGCCACAGCAACGCAGGATCCGATCCGTGTCTGCAGCCTACACCACAGCTCACAGCAACGCCGGACCCTTAACCCACTGAGCAAGGCCAGGGATCGAACCTGCAACCTCATGGTTCTTAGTCGGATTCGTTAACCACTGAGTCACGAAGGGAACTCCAGTAGGTGTTTATTTCTTGCACCCTGCTCTCTGCTACTCAGTTATCCAGGCCAAACACTAATGGTCTATATTTCTGTCTGATGCTGCCCCCAGGGAGATGCTGAACGAAGGATGCCTCTTTGGAACATGTGTTTTTCATAGGTTTTTTTTTTTTCTATTAAAGTTGACTTACATTGTTCTGTCAGGTTCTGCTGTACAGCAGGGTACAGCAAAGTGACCCGTATATACACACAGTATTTGAACATGTTTTTGAAAACACTTGTTTGAATGAACTCATCGAATCCAGCTGCTACAACCCTATAAAATAAAACCACCCTTATTATGCTCTCGAATTACTGTACTTATGAAGGTGAGAAAATACGCTGATATATTTTAGCGGGATTTTTGGTTCGAAGTAGAGGGCTTTTTAATTAATCCGTATATTCCATTCCCCAGGCATACAGCTAAATTGAAACTTTACTTCTATATGGGAGGCTCATAATTATTATTAACTTTCAAGTGTTGGCAGAACAACTTAATCATAGAAAATTTCCACTATTTTACATTTTCTTGCATTTCACACTGATGACTCACACCTTCAGATAAAGTGCCGTTTGGTAATGACGGCTGCGCTTCCTAAAATACTCCCCCTTCCGCTGGCCAGATCCCACTCCTCTTTCTGGCCCAGAAGGCCTGTCCCCTCCCTGCTTCATCCTCAGCCCTCCTCCCTCCATCTGTCGCTCAGGCTTCCTCATGGTTTCAGGCAACACTGTCTGAAAGTGCAGTACGGCAGCCCAAACAGCCAAGGCAAACACACAGATTCAGAAAGACAGGCCCGCATTCATGCATTCATTCAACAAACATTTATTATTATGCGGACCTGGCTCCATCCCAGACTTGGGGCTGTACAAGCTTAGACAGGGGGGCACGGCTGTTACCGGTCACACTGCAGGGCACAGCGACGCTCTCCTGCCTCCATCCTCACCTCAGCCTGGCAGGCAAGGCAGGCGAGCGCGGAGGACTCCAGGCAGGTGACCGGAGGGAAGGCAGGCCTGCCTCTGACTTAGGGACCGAGGAACAGGACAGAGCGGAAGGTGGCAACAGAGACGCCCAGGAGGAGGTGGACGGTTCTGAAAGGGAAGGGCTCCAGGCTTAAGACCAGAAGGAGGCACCGGCGCCGCGAGGCTGTCGGCCGTTCTCTGGGGGTGGGTTTGGGTTGGTGTCGCTTCCTGTCCCAGCTGATGCGATGGGCACTAAGTCAGGCCGACAGGTGTGCTCAGAAAAGGCACAGGCGAGCGCAGACCTGTCGAAAGCTCAGAAAATGTAAATGACACGAAAGCACAGCGGGTGTTACAGTTTAGAGTCAAGCGGCACCCTGGCCAATGGCCCTGAGACTTGGGGCGGGGTGGGCAGGCAGGGCCAGGGTTTCAGGTAAAAGCAGTCCTGGTTTAGACAAAGAAACGTAAAGTGAAATAGGCAGCTACCTAGTTATTCCTCAAATAAAGTAACATCTTGGGAGCTCCCTGGTGGCCTGGCGGTTAGAGGATCTATTGTCACTGCCGTCGTGTGGGCTCGATCCCTGGCCCCGGAGCTTCCCCCACGCCATGGGCACAGTCAAAAACATAAAAAATATTTTTTTTTAAGTGACATCTTCACCCTGAAGAGGGAGTCACAAACCATCCTCCAGATCACACTTTATTCCCTCGTATGAACCAGACACCAAAAGAGGACGGTCCTGAGCAGGTGGCCACGGCCCCTAGGGCCTGGGGCCAGTGTCTTCCCCTCGTAAAGGTATGGCCTGTAACTTCCTCTTCCTGCTCCTCCGCTCGTCCACTACTGTCCCCTGGGTGCCTGCCTGGTGTTGGGGTCACACGATAGGGGCCCCCATTCACGTTCTGATGGCGGCTGTACAAGGAAGGAAGGCGGAGACACAGACGGACACAGAAGCATCTACGAGGCAGTGCGGCAAGTGCTGGGGCCCGCGGCCGACGGGGACCGACCAGGGGCGTCACAAACTTCCGGGCTTCATTTTGCCAAGTTGAAGGCCACGCCTTAGCAAACCCCCCCCACCCCCGAGTTTTAAAGTTTCATCACTTTATGAGACCCAGCAGTCTGCTTCATAACCTCCACATGAGGTTTTTGAATAAACTATTTAGAGCCAGCAAATGCGAAGCTTTGTTCCCTGAGCACCCCCATGGCATTATTTACAGAATCCACTTTTAAATTTACAGCAAATAGGGTACTAGAACTCATCACCGAGCTAAACTGATCACTCCCCCCACCCCCCACCCCCGCCTTAAACTTCTTAGCCGCCTTATCTTCACCGTCCCTACGACTTCTGACTTCTGGTTCTTATTTTCTTGACGCACACGTTGTCATCTTCCTGTTTGGGAGCAAAGGGGTGACAGGTAACCCTTAAGTAATTTAAAAGAGCAACATTGGTGGCCCCGGGCCTGGCGTGTGCAGAGTCGGCAGCTGCCCGCCAGGAAGGCACAGGCCTCACAGCAAAGGGGACTCCGTGGGCACCCTTTGGGACCGCGTTTAAACTTGCCCCGCCCCCCACCCTGCACCTGCTCAACGGCAGACGACACACGTGACGCTGAACCGGAGGTGGTGCCAGCGATGCCGACCGCCCACTAACTTGGATAAAATGCCCTATTGCGGAAGGGTGGATGCCACGCTGCCTCCTGAACGGGAAACCCCTAATGGCACTGTTCGCCTGCGGGCACCCCAGTGGCTTAGAGTCATTCTCCTTATAGGAGGCCGACAGGGAGCTGGCCGCGTGCATTTTCATAGCATGTGTTGTGTCTGCTTTGGCGACACGGGGCAAAAGTTATATGGAAATGTCCCTGCTCATCAAAAGAGAAACGGGAAAACACTTGCCTTCTGAAGACTGTCGGCGCCTCTCTTGGCACTTGGAGTCACTCTCAGCTCGGAGTCACGCTGCGCAGGGTCTCCTCTGAGGCGGACCGCTGTCTTTCTGGATCTCAAGGCCGTGGTGAGGCCAGAATGTTCCGTGGCTTCTTTCTCTTCCTGATCCTTCGGGCGGATTTCTACCCGTTTCTCCCTCACTTTCCCCTCGGCTGCATCAGGCGAAAGCGTCTTATTCTGCCTCCCAGATCTCAAGCGCACCTGACTCTCTTGAACTTTGGCCCCCGAGGTAGGCTTCTCGGCTCCATCCTCCAGGCCTCGAGGCTTCCTCTCTCGGGAGGGCTTCCCGGACTTTTCACTCCTCGTTGGTTTCATCTTTTCTGCGGACAGAAGACACTCAGGTCTCTGCTCTTCTGAATCGGTTGTATTTGGGTGCCCAGAACGCAGGGACTCTCCCTAAAAAAGTCGAGACATCCACGGTGGTGAGGGACACGACTGTCCAAACTCCGCAGAGAGAAGAACATTCGAGGGTGAACTCAGGGGATTCGTGGGGAAAAGTTTACACTGACTGAGTGGCTGGGATGCCTGTAATCACAGAGGCAGGGGAATGCCTGCCTCTCGGATCCTATGTATGGAGCAATCACCGCTTCGCCAATAAACGGCGAGAAAGGGACTCAGTCTCAGTTCTAATCACCGTGTCTGACTGTCACAGATGTGGTCTGATCAGAAGCGTTAAAAGGGTGTTGCAGGAAAATGCCTTTTTTTTTTTTTCAGGAGTAAATGCATCTCTAATCCTTTAAGGATTCCTAATTCCTAATCCTTTTGAAGGAGCTTTTAACCCTTTGCTAGAGCAGGACAGGAAAACCTCAGTTGCTGGAACTGACAAGCTTCACTACATAAGAACCCCACCAGCGGTGGGGTCCCCAGGACACGCTCAGCCTGTGGGCATTGTCCCGTCCAGAAACTGCCGCACATACCCCTTCCCCCAGCACCCCGGGCTCTGTGTCTGGGATGACAGCATGACTGGGGCACCACTTTTTCACAGCACAAAGCCCCATGTCTTTGAAGATGAACTTAGTCACCTCCCAAGAAGCTTTGGCAAAATGCACAATCATAAATTTGACCAGTTATATTCCCCAATTAGCCTGTTCTCTCTGCCAATCCCCAATGGATTCTTTCTTTCTTTTTTTTTAAATTGCTTTTTAGGGCTGCACCTGCGTCATACGGAAGTTCCCAGACTAGGGGTGGAATCAGAGCGGCAGCTGCCAGCCTACACCGCAGCCACAGCAACGCGGGATGTGAGCTGCGTCTGAGACCTACGCCACAGCTCACGGCAACGCCGGATCCTTAACCCACCGAGCGAACCCACATATCCTTGTGGATATTAGTCGGGTTCTTAACCCACTGAGCCACAGTAGGAACTCGCCCAGTGGATGCTTTGTGCTGGTCTGCAGTTACTGTCTTGAAGGCAGACCCCCTGGGAATGGGCAGTCACACGCTGATGCGGGTCACATACAATTTAAACCCAACACTCTACCCCGGGAGAGCCTCCTTCCGAGAAGCCCTGGCGCCCTTCCACCACCCCCATCACCTCGTCTGGAGCGCCCGCGTCGTCTCCCTGTCCGGCAGCGGCGGTCTGCAAGTCACCCTTGGGCAGCTTTCCCACGGGCTCAGTCCTCCGGACGGCGATTCTCAGGCTCTTCTTCTTCACGCCCAGGAGATCAGGCGGGTCCCCCCTCTCCCTGGAGGCCATCCTCTGCCTCTTCTGCGGCGGCTTCTGGTCCTCGGGCTCCTGCGCAGCCGTCCCGGGGCGCAGCCTCTCCCTCCCCGAGGCACGGCCGTCCCCTCCCCGCTCCCTCTGGGCGGAAACGCGGCTTAGGCTTGGTGATCTTCCAGGGTCTCGGCTGCCCGCGGGGTCTCCCGTGAATCTGACTTTGGAGGCCCCGAGGACGCTGTGGGGTGTCTCCACAGGTTGTCTTCTGCCTACCGTTGGCCTCGGGGCTCTCTTAACATCAGCAGCATCATTTCCCAGTCCCTTGGCCTGGTCTGGCTTTGGGCAGAGTTCTCCCGGACTGGGCTCGTCTTCCACGGGCTGGGTCTTCTCTTTGGATGTTCTCAGCCGACTCTTGACACCAATGACCTTTTCCGCTGAGTCCAGGTTCGGCCTCAAAGTTTCCCTGAACACTTTGACGTCTTTCTCATCATCTCCAAGTTCTGACCCTGAGGTTCCGGT
>PVHT021183705.1:3350411-3394702 GCA_004024745.2 Catagonus wagneri | reverse complement strand
CTCCCCCAGAGCTTTTGCGGGCTTCCTGGGAGCCGAGCCCCCAGCCTCTACGACCACTTTCCCCACTGGCGTCTTGAGCTGTCTCTTCCTGTTGGTTGGTGTGACAGTGGCTTCTGGTTGTGGAGAAATGCAGAAAATTTTGGGCATTTTGACAACAGCCTTTAGTTCCTTGGCGTGATGTGGGGTTTGGAAGAGCTCTCTGAAGCCAGCCAGGTCTTCCAGGGGCGGGGCCATTTCCTTGGGCGTCCTTGATCGCCTCTGAATTCCAGTTACATCCTCTGTAGAGTCCAGTTTCTGCTGTAGCTTTTCCTTAAATGCTTTGTCTTCATCATCAGCTACTGGTCCTCTGTCCGAGAGCCTGGCTTCCTCTGGGGTTTGTTTGGGCCTCCTGGGTGCTGAGAGCTCAGCATCTGTGTCCTCTTTCTGGGCAGGTGTTCTGAGCCCTCTCTTCCTGCTTGCTGATGTGTGGACCGGTTCTGGTTGTGGAGACTGACACGGTGTTTTGGGGGCTTTATCACCAGTCACGGACTCCTTGGCCTGACGTGGGGTTTGGAAGAGCTCTCTGAAGCCAGCCAAGTCTTCCAGGGGCTGGGCCTTTTCCTTGGGCGTCCTTGGCCGCCTCTTACTTCCAGTCACACTTTCTGCAGGGGTATGTTTCTGCTCTGGAGTTTCCTTAAACGGTCTGATGCTTTTCCCGTCCCTGGATGCCCTGCGCTCGTGCGTGGTCGCCCCCGGGGTCCGCACGGGCTTTCCCGGGACCGAGGGCCCCTCGGAGCCCCCTCTCCGGGAGGGTGTCTTTGGCTGTGTGCTCCTCCTGGAGGGCGTGCTGGCTGTTGCCGCTTTGGGAGATTTACAGTGCATCCCTGTGGTTTTGTTCTCTGCACCCGCTGCTTCCTGGGCCCGAGCTGAGCTTTGCAGGCGCCCTGGCAGGTGTGCCTGGCCCGCTGGGGGCTCCATCTCGGGCGGGGTCTCGGTGGGGGTCAGGGCTGCCGCTGGTTCGCCCTTGACCTCTGCAGCTCCCGCTGACCTCCTCGCAGCTGGCGTCTTGGCAGAACCGTCCCTTCCACCTTCTCCCTCCTGCTTCTGCTCTGCTGGCGCGGTTTTCCTCAGGCGTCTGCCCAGTTCGTCCTGGACAGTGTGGGGTCTGGAGCCTGCGTTCTCACACTCGCGACCTGGTGTAGCAGGGCCCCTGAGCTCTGAGGACCTTCTAAGCCTGTTTGCACTGGATGCCGCCTTTGGAAGCTCCGCCTCGGCCCCTGGAGTTTTCGTCTCGGCACCTGTCGTTTTGTAGATGTTCCTAGGAGTTTTCACAATACTTTCGTTCGTTCTAATAGGCGGGCGTCTTAGGTCCGGGCTTTGGGAACTTCTCTCTGCCGGCTTTTTCGGTGAATCCTCCGTCCCGAGGGACACGACCCCCCCTACGAGAAATTAGAACACACACGATGAAAAGACTCCGTTCGCCGTGTTGTCAGTTTGGTATTTTGTCCTTGGGAGCTATTTAGAGCCAGTGATCCAGCTCCTGGCCCCTAAGGATATGCGCCTGCTTATTGGCCATAAATCTGCTGGCATATGAACGTATGAACCACACACACTTAATAATGTTATTAACTGATATACAGCAGGGTCGTGCTTTGGTGCTAAGGATCTATGGGGTTTAGATAAAAGAAAAAAAGTTCCTTAGATAGGGTCCCTTTGAAGGCTCCCACCCAGGTCTCAGTGAGATGAACAAAGATTTTTGGTGGATGCTATTAAACATGAGAAACAAACAGTTCTTTCACCTGCTGGACCATCAATGCAATAATACAAACTATGTTTATATACTTAGGACCCATGAAACACAAAAAACATCTATTTTTTAGTGACAGGAAGCATCTTGAGTGTAGCACGCTGTTCCTCTATGACAGGAACCTGGTGACCAGCGTCAGTGAGAGAGAGACCCCCCCGCATCCCCCGCTTATCCTGCGGCAGGTGGCACACGCCCATCCGGAGACAGGGGAACCTGCAAGGGGCTCAGCTGCTGCCCTTCTGGTTGGTGACCAGCAACACTCTTGGGTTTGATTAATTTACATGTAAGTACAATGAGAGACCATTGTGTTTTACTGCTCATCAGCCTTTCTACTCAGACTAAATGAAAAAGGCCAAGTGTACACAGGCAGTTTATGATTATTAAACAAGGATGCCCTTTGAAGCAAGTTAGTTCATTTGCTGATAAGAACATCTCCAAAATGGACCTGGTACTTTCTCAGGAGTGAGTGTTGTAGAGAAGGAACACAACAGCTATTGCGAAAAAAAATACCATTGGAGTCTATGCTCCAGCAGCGTTTTGGGAGCACTGGAACACAGGTTCAATTCCCGGCCCAGCACAGTGGGTTAAGAATCCAGCATTGCCGCAGCTGCAGTTTAGGCTCTGATCCCCGGCTTGGGAACTCCACAGGCCATGGGGCAGCCAAAAAAAAGAAAAAGAATACCATCTGCAGTTTCCACTGAAAACGTCAAAGTGCTGGGGCGGGGGGAAAGGGAAACCAACCCAAAATTTCTGAAGTGCACAGCAGAGGTTTTTCTCCTGGATGAGGTCCTAGCAGCTTTCCTCCAAGTAAATCCTCTGGATCTGAAAATGTGGAGGGACTCGTGCTCATCCTTTGTGTCTTCTCTTTCGCTGGCGTCTTAAACATTTCCGTCAGCCCTGGCACACGAAAATAGCGGAAAAGCAGTTAACACGCAGCCCATTCCCGCAAACAACCACACCAGTCCTCACGCGCAGCAAAGGAAATGACGGAACGCGAGCCCCAGATGTTCCCTAGAATTCCTGGGAGAAAGGAATCCTGCAAGAGTGGTGCAGCGGCCGTGAACCCGTTTTGTCAAGGGGACCACGGGAAGTTAGACTTCACCTCTCCTCTGCTCTTCTTAGAAAGCAAACCAAACATGGAAAGTCGATGCCCTGTTCTTAGACTGGTCCCCGGCTGTGAGGCCTGACAGAGGACAGAGGCTGCCCCTCGGGGTCTCCCCTCCACACAGCCCAAAACCTGGGGCCCTCGTGCCGCGTCATGACATCCCAGGTTACGCAGCCCTGGAGCTGATGTACAGATACAATGTCCCCAGATCTCAAAAGTGACAAAGGCCTGTCCATTTTTATACTGTCAAGTGATACCACCAGCTTTTCATTTTTAACACCAAAAGGTTATAGTGACATAACCTCAGAAGAAGAAAAACAAAAATAAAAAACAGGTGCAGTGTTCTCGCTGAAAGATGTAGTTTCTCAAACACACATCAGCCCCCGTTCTCCTTACTTTTCTCCTCTGCCATCAGCGGACCCAGACGCTCTCTGTCTGGCACTTGCCCGCAAGGTGTGTTGGGGAAGATCCTTCTGGAGGCTCCTGAGTTGGCCAACCCACTGAAAAATCTCGTCCCTCCACCACTGCTCAGGCCGTACTTAAAATATCCAGGATTTAGCCCTCATCGGGGATGAAGGTTGTGTCATAAAAGTACTCACACCAAACGCTGGCCATGTTGACTCTCTAGAGAAATGTTTGGAAGGAGGCTGAGCACACCCACCGTCTGGGGCACGGAGTATTTAAACCTCGATTAACCTTAAAGGTATTTTTGAAAATCTGTCTTCAGTGCTCCATTACATACGTATTAGTACATTCATATATGCACATAATTCACAAGGACACAGACACCCACGTATCTGCAGAGTGGGTGTGGTACAGCTCAGTTCATTCTCACGCGTGGAGCACACTATCAGAGCTCTGGCTGTATCACCGTGCTACATTTCTGCAGGTTATTTTTCAAAAGGCTTAATGTATTGACCCAGATGTGACTCTAATGGGAGAGCACTTTGCATGAGTTGTATGAACGGTACGACAATTCTCTCGCCTTAAATTCCCTCATCCTAAGACTCCGCCGAGGGAGTTCCCGTTGTGGCTTAGTGGGTAAAGAACCTGACAGAGTGTCCATGAGGATGTGGACTAGATCCCTGGCCTCGCTCAGTGGGTTAAGGATCTGGTGTTGCTACAAGTTACCATGTAGATCACAGATATGGCTCAGATCCTGTGTTACTGCGGCTGTGGCGTAGACCTCAGCTGCAGCTCTGATTTGACCCCTAGCCTGGGAACCTCCATATGCTGCAAGTGAGGCCGTAAAAAGGAAAAAAAAAAGGAAAGAAAGAAAGGAAAGATTCCACCTAATGGATTCAAGTGTCCCCTCCCTCCAAAAGTGTTCAGAGTGGAGACCACTGCTCAGATTATGCAGCACAACCTCTGAAACCCAGGGACCTGGCATAGTTGTAAGCTGGTCCAACCACTAGCAGGTTACACGGCACTTCAGCAAGAATGGCAGTGCTGGCTCAGCTACTAAATGTTAAAGGAAGCCTTTTCCCAGGCCTTCGTTTCCAGAAACAGTTAAGCTACGTGGACGGAAAGGAAACCTTGAAGACACAAACCATCGCTCAAACCAGCCGCTCCCACCCGGGGGCAGTCTGTCAGCAGAAACGCCAGGAAAGACTGATGACAAGAGCGAGGCTTTTCTTTGCGTATGGTGGCTGCCAACCTTCTGTCCGGGTGCTGCTCCCCAAGGCAAAGACGAGCATCCTCTGCCCCACCCGCTGCCTGCAGGCCACGTGAGTCCCAGATCCCAGGGACCTGTGCTTGCTCTCAGTCCAGCCCTCGCTTTCTGAACACCAAGACCCCCGGGGCTGATGGGATTGTGCCGTCCTGTCCCACCAGCCGCAGATAAAGACGTGGCACCCAGCTTAGAGGAGCCGCGGCTGGAGTTCCCATTGTCACTCAGCAGGTTAAAAGCCCAACACCGTGTCCGTGAGGCTGCAGGTTCGATCCCCGGCCTTACTCAGTGGGTTAAAGGATCCAGTGTTGCAGTGAGCTGTGGTGTAGGTTCCAGAGGCAGCTCGGATCCTACGTCACTGTGGCTGTGGTGGAGGCCGGTGGCTGCATCTGCGATTCTGCCCCCTAGCCTGGGAACCTCCCTACGCCACAGGTGAGGCCCTAAAAAGAAAAGAAGGAAAAAAAAACAAGAAAGAAAGAGCCATGGCTGTGCCTTTACCTGAAAGATCTTCGCTGAAGTCCATGGGTTTGTTGGGCACAAAGTGGTTCAGGATCCTGCAGGGCCGCGCGGGCCCGTTCAGTCTCTCCAGGTGAGCCCTTCCTATCACTATGGTGCAGGGAGAGTTCGCGTGGCCTGTGCTGAACTGGCTGCGAATGAGGTCCGTCGGCTTCTGGAAAAGAGATCCGGAGGCCCACAGAACATCAGAGCGCGAACCCGGGCTTAACGGCGCCACGCGTCAAAGAGCGCCCCCCACCGGAACCCAGACCTTCGGAGTATTGAGCCTCCTGTGCCTCCTGCTCGGCTGCCTCGGAGGCCCGCGCTTCACGGCTCTGCTCTGTGTCTGCTTGGCGCCG
Source organism: Catagonus wagneri (assembly GCA_004024745.2). Classification (NCBI taxonomy): domain Eukaryota; kingdom Metazoa; phylum Chordata; class Mammalia; order Artiodactyla; family Tayassuidae; genus Catagonus; species Catagonus wagneri. The sequence goes on along the minus strand of PVHT021183705.1, from coordinate 3,389,288 downwards.
AGTTTTACGACGTCGGCCCAGGATTTGGCCACTATCACAAAGAAGAGAAGGGGGAGACTTCAGAGCTCCAGCACAAGCGAGGGAATCCACCTGGGAACCCGTCTGCCGGAAGCACACTAACCGATTAAATTGGCCTCGGAAGCGCCACTCCTTCGCCTGGAATAAATCATCTGCAAGATCCCATGCTGGCCCCGGTCCAGGGAGACTCTCTTCGAAGGTGGGTTGCCGCTCCTCCTCCCTCCTCTCCTGGGCAGGTCTGTCCGATGAGGAGATTTGCTGCCGCTGGAGGCAGCAGACCCCTCGGCTGAGCGTCGGCACCGCCCAGGGGCGGCCGGAGAGGCGTGGGCCGCGGTTGGAGCTGGCGATCTCAGGCTTGCGTTTGGTGTGCTCGGTTCCCGATGCGTTTCTGAAGCATCTTCCTTCCCCGACAGCTGAGGCTGCTCCTGACAAGACGTCAGCCTTTATAAGAAACTTTACCACAGACGGAACGCCTCCGAAATGAATGCGAAAATCCTAATTGAGAACTTCCGTTGTTTACGTCCTTTTCCCCGCCCCCTTTGGCCACATCCACGGCGTACGGAATTTCCCGGGCCAGGGATCGAACCCATGCCACGGCAGTGACGATGCCAGATCCCTGGCCTTGCTCAGTGAGTTAAGGATCTGGCGTTGCGGACGGCCACAGTGTAGGTCGCAGATGTGGCTCAGATCTGATGCTGCTGCAGCTGTGGCGTAGGCCTCGCTGCAGCTGGGATTCAGCCCTTGGCCTGGGAGCCTCCATACTGACGCAGGTGCCATGATAAAATAAAAAGAAGGGAAAAAAGCAGCTAACCAGTCTCACTCGGGGTACTTCAGGCAGAAGGAACTTGTAATGGGTGAAATGCTGATCTAAATCCAAGGAAACACCATCCAGGACAAGTGTTTCCATGACAATCTGCGCATCTGCGTGGAAGAAGGGTGCCCACTTCTGGGAGCCCGTCTCAGAGGGACGGGAAACAAGACACACCTTAACGCTCCTTTTGGTTGGAAGAGGAAGTCGAGAGTGCCCGGGCCCTCTGGTGAACGGGAACTGCGGGCCCACAGCTTTCTAGAGATCTAAGACCACAGCCAAGGGTAGGTGGGGACAAATTCTAAAGAGCTGATGGTGAAAATTCTAGGCGTGCTGCCAGCCAGGACTTCTTTCCACCTTATAGTTCTAAACAGGAAAAAGCCAAAACCTTATGGTTCCGGACTCTTTTCAGATGGTGTTTACCATAACCCTAGAGTGATCATCGGCCCTGGAAGGTGGGGGGGGCAGGTGGCCTCTGCAGAGAAGGGGAGTCTCAGAGCCCCCCTGTGCTTGGCCACCCATGGGCCCTGGTCAGGAACCAGGTGTTTGTTCCCCAACACCCATTGGAAGGAGTGCTCATGGAGACTTTCCTATGTTTACTTTTTACTAGAAGCAAAGAGGTCTTCATTGTCACTCCGTCTGTCCGGGAGGACGCTGGACCAAGGATGGGAGCCATCAGACCCAAGGCGGGACCAGCAGGTGAGCTCACCTTGATGATTTTCTTGAGCACAGCTGGCGTGTGAGTGACCAGCGACCTCCTCTGCTTTGGCGTCTCCCCTCTCTTGACAGGCGTGTTAGGGGGTAAGTTCTCATCGAATAACTCAGGTTTTAGACGCCCCCCGAAGGAGACCCGCCTCCTCTTCAGGGGTAGCTCCTCCATCGTCTCTGGAATAATACAGACACGGACAAGGTCACGCAAAACGGCCCCCGAGGTGTGACTTGTACCCAGGGACAGTTAGAGACAAACAGATGGTAAATCCACTGCGACCTGGCCTCAGAGCCTGCATTTTCTTGGGAGGATGACGCAGCTTCGGGGGCTCCTGAAAGAGTCAAGACGAAACCCTAAACACCGAGTCCCAACCCAACAGGACAGGACTTCAACACTGACATATCCTGTGGGGACCGAGCTTTGTCAAGGGTGTGGCCTGAAGCAGGGGCCCCCACTGTGGAGCAGGGGGTCGGAGCTGCAGAAGCCTGAGAAAGCTTTGCCAAAGCCCCCCTCAGGCCTCATCCAGACCTCCCCGGGGAGCAGAACCCATGAGCTGGAAACTGCTCCTGGCGATAGGGACTGATGGGCAATTTTTTTTTTCATCTTTTTAGGGCTGCACTCGTGGCACATGGAGCTTCCCAGGATAGGGGCTGAATCAGAGCTGAAGCCACGACCTGCATAATCCACAGCTCACAGCAACACCTGGCCTTACTCCTTAACCCATTGAATGAAGCCAGGGATTGAACCTGCGTCCTCATGGCCACTAATCAGATTCGTTTCCGCTGAGCCATGATGAGAACTCCCCAGTGGGCAATCCTTGTGTCCCAAGCCCCACCCCCACCATGCGAACCGCTTGGCCACGTGAACCCTGTCTGAACCACGCCCCCTTCATGAGACGCATGGGGACCCCGTGACCAATGTGTGTGGCACTGATTTCAGAGCCACGGTGGCCTTTCTGGAGCTGGGGGGGGAGGCAAGTTTGATCCCCTGCCAGGCACAGTGGGTTAAGGATCTGGTGTTGCCACACCTGCAGTGTAGGTCACAACTGCAGCTCAGATCTAATCCCTGGTCCTAGGACCCCGACAGGCAGCAGGGTGGCCAAAAAAAAAATAGAGCTTATAGTTCAGAATTAAACTCTTGAGACAAGCAATTATGCTCATGCTTATTCTCCTTTGTTTTTTTCCCCTAATATTGGAATTATTTTTATTTCTTTTTTTAATAAGATTTTTACTTTTTCCATTATAGTTGATTTACAATGTTCTGTTAATTTCTGCTGTAGAGCAAAGTGACCCAGTCATATATGTGTGTGTGTGTGTGTGTGTGTGTGTGTGTGTGTGTGTGTATAAATTTTTTTTTCTCACATTATCTTCCTTTGTTGTATAGTAGACAGAAGAATCAAATCTGTTTGGGGACCACCCTAGCTCCTTAGACCCCCTGCCAAATTCTTCCCTATCAACCAGCACTTCCCCTGTCCCTTGTCAGGATGGCCGGATATCCAGGTTTTCACACAAATCTGTGAGCAGACACGAACTTGGCCCTTATCACCGGGCGCTCTGAAGGCCTCACAGAGAGAGTTACCGGTGAACGAGGATGGTCTGGCTAATTCACATCTCGACAGGAGGGAGGTGGGAACTTGCCGGGGAAAATAAATTCAGCTAAATAAACTTACTCATGGACTCAGCGAAGCCGCAGAGGTCAGCCGAGCAAAGGCCAGATGACCCGGGGCCCGTCTGCCCAGCGGCCGTGCCCAGCTTCTCAGGCTTGTTGAGATAATCACTTTGAATTTTCCTCTCAACGTGAAGGACCAGTGGAGCCGCAATAGTCTGAAGTCCCGTTGCCGTGGTCAGATGGTCAGCATTTGTAGACAGCCTCTTCCTCTTTTTGGAGAATTTTTCTGGGGTGGTTCCAAAACCATCGGCCTCTTCCACTTTGACGGGCGTCTGATTTCTAGGTAAGAGCCTCCGAGGCGACCATGTCTTACTGTCCGACCCGAAGCCTTCACTCTGACCTTGACCTAGACCCGGGGATGTGCTGCCATTAAGGACACTCGGGTCTTCGCTCCGACGCCTCCAAGGACCCGGCTGTGGGGACCGCCCGGGGGCTGGGGCTCTCTCTGTCTTCGTGTCCGTGCGGAGGAGGCCGGGGGTCCGGGGAGGCTCGCCGCCGCTCCCGCTTTCCGGTGTCCGGCCGCCTGCGCGGTCCCGCTCAGCAGGGTCGGCTTTCGTCTGGGGGCTCCGGCCCGACTTCAGTCTGGGCTTGAGTGAGACGGGTGTCTGGCCCTGCCCGCCAGCGCCAGCGCTGCCTCCCTCTGCTGTGCGGGGACGCGGCGACCCTGACTTCCTCCGACTCTGCGGACCATGACCTGTGGCCGACGTCACGTCTAACTCCACCTTCATGGACTCGTAGAGCTTCCTAAAGGGAGAGTCTTCTCGGTCCCCGTTCTCAAGACACGGAGTCGAGGAAAAGGCCTTTGGTTCTCTGCTAAGGCTCCCTGAGTTTACGCCGGGATCCTCTTTAAAATCCCCAGCAGAGGGCTCTGCCGCATTTTCGCGCTTCTCTCCAGCACCCCTCGGTGTCTTCCCGACGGCGGGATCCTCGGCGACGGTCCGGGCGTCAGTGGCGTTCTTCACGTGCGCAGCAGCCCTTCCCGAAACGTCTTCTCCAGTGAGCTTGGCACGGACACTGGCATCTTGAACTTTCCCGCCTTGATAATGGGTCAGGGAGGAAGAGACAGAGGTTCAGGATTTTCTCAAGGACTACCCAGAGGATTCAGATTCGAAACTGTTTCAAACTATCTTTTTTTTTTTGTCTTTTTACCTTATCTAGGGCCGCACCCGCGGCATTTGGAGGTTCCCAGGCTAGGGGTCTAACAGGAGCTGTAGTCGCCGGCCTTCACCACAGCCACAGCAATGCGGGATCCGAGAGCCGCGTCTGCAGCCTACACCACAGCTCACGGCAACGCCGGATCCTTAACCCACTGAGCAAGGCAAGGGATCGAACCCGCAACCTCATGGTTCCTAGTCGGATTCGTTAACCACTGAGCCACGATGGGAACTCCTCAAAGAATCTTAAAAACTTAGCTTTTTGGCATTCCCATTGTGGCTCAGCAGTAATGAACCCGACTAGTATCCGTGAGGATGCGAGTTCCATCCCTGGCCTCACTCAGTGGGTTAAGGATCCTGCGTTGCCATGAGCTGTGGTGTAGGTTGTAGACGTGGCTTGGATCCCCTGTTGCTGTTGCTATGCCTGTGGTGTAGGCCAGCAGCTGCAGCTCCAATTCAACCCCTAGCCTGGGAGCTTCCATGTGCCGCTGGATCAGCCCTGAAGAAAGAAAAAAAAAATGGCCAAAGGGGAGGGGAAAAAAAAAAACCCTAGCTTTTCACTTGGCCTACAAATTTCTTAATGGCCCAAATGTATAGTAAGAATATTTTGATATTAGTATTACGATCCAAATAATCGCATTATCCTTCTCTAGCCAATCTGAGCCAGCCAGTGCCTGCCACCTGCTCAGAAAGGAGGGACAGCTGAGCAGGGCAATTTATCTCTATACGGACCCTCCAACAAGCAGGGTGTCCACTCAGTACTGGAGAAAAAGTTACCTGTTGTGTCTGCCTCTGTTTGTCATGTCCATGAACACCATCTTTTAACTCCTGTAGCCCAAACACTTAACCCCTGTGTTCTTGTCTCTGCCCTGCCACAAAGCTGCAGGATCTCAAAACAAAACCAAAAAACTACTAACCGGGGTTGGAAGAGAAGCTAGATCTTGAGGCCCGACGCAAAGTTTCCTGTGAATCCACAAAGCAAGAACACCGATTTAGATGACTTCTCAAACAGCAACAGGCTTGGTTACTAAAATAGTCTTCCTAGTAATGACCTTCTCTAGCCAAGCGTTAGACTTTTGGAAACTTGGAGAAACAAGCCCAGGACTTTGGGGCGCTAGTGCTCGTAAACACAAGCATTTCTCAGCTGACTTTTTTTTTTTCTTTTTCAACCTCACCCACAGCATATTAAAGTTCCCAGGCCAGGGGCTGAATCTGAGCTGGAGCTGCACCTTACGCCACAGCTGCAGGAACGTTGTATCCTTAACCCACTGAGCCACAGTAGGAACTCCTCTCAGCTGTTTTTTTTTTTTTTATATACAACAATAGTATAAGAAACAGACTTGAAGACTAAAATTGCTTACATTGAACCTCAGCGACTTTGTATAACTTTCTTGAACTTCCATGAAAGAAGAAGCAAAGCTAAAAGTAAACATCAATCTACACTCAAGGTCCGGGAACCCACCAAAGCTCAGAATTCCTGAGCTTCTGCTCAGTTTTATCAGAAATTGGCTACAGGACACGAGGGTGGGTGAACAGAGGCTCCCCTCGGCACAGGTGCCCTCTGGCTGGCCAATGCTGCGGGTGAATCTTATTCGTGAAAGTAAAGGCAAAAAAGCAAAAACACTGACTGGAGTCAGTGCTGGAGGTGGGGACCCAGCCTCAGACTTGGCGGCCTTCTCGACCTTTCCCAGACAGCTTCCTATGGGCTGAGGAACAACTGCAGAACACCTACGTTAGTCATAAAAGACCATTATTGTCGCAAAGGAGGAAAAAGAAGACTCTGAATTATGGGGGTACGGGTGGTAATGGCAAAATATATCCAAAGGCAATAATCCAACTTTAATCACTTTCTTATTTCTTGGGACGGAATATATTGATCCTCAGACTTCCCACATGAGGGCTTCGTTTCTAATTTCCAGTCTCAAGCTGACCAAGAATCACCCGACTGAATGGTACAAATGAATGAAAATCCTAAAATATGCACCAAATACCAGCTCATATTTTTGGTACTTTCTATCCAACAGCCATAACAAATCACTGTCAAGTTGCCAGAGTTCAATACTTAGGTCAGTACAATCTGGAGACCAAACAGGTCCTAGACCGTCGGGACCTCTTACCTGACCCACAGTCTGGCCTTGTGGTTGGTTTCCTTCTGCCTAAAGAACCAGCTTGAAGGGAGGCTGATGGGGGGGTTGCTGGAAAGCTAGCTCTCCCCTAAAGCCAAGAAGCATTGAAGATACACCTCTGGGGAATGTGTTCGGCAGCATCAGGGATTCCAGAATCCCCGTGATAAGGCTCCTGACCCAGGGAACTCCAACCTGGTCAGACGGGACCAGCTTGAGTAACTTCGGGAAAAGTAGGAAAGGTGGGAATTCTCAGGATTTACCAGGAACCTTCTGAGCTCCTGCTCTATCTTCCAAGGATGGGCTCAGAACTGCATTTTCCCAAACTGCACCCTGTGGACTACGTTTTCTCCACCAATGGGCGCAGGGCGGTAACTCTCCTCCAGCGTCATGGGCCATCTGTCCATCAAAACTGGAAAGCATCCTTGGTACCCACAACTCCGATGTGATCATTTCAGATGGAGGAATGCAGTGACTGGGACGCAGGTTGAGCCACCAGTCATGTGGTTCTGGAATTTGAGTTCTGGGTTGGGTTTGTCCCAGACAAAGGTTTGCAAAATATCGGGAGATGCCCTTCAGAGCCTGGGGGGCCGACAGCATAATGGTACTCTTGTTTTGAACAAAAGAGGAAGGGGAGTTTAAATTATTTTAATATATCCAAGTTCAAGTTGTTTTAATACCTTAGCGACACTTTCCTACTGTAACTGGTAAGCCATCCTCCCGTGTGAGAAAACAGTGTCAAAGAGCATCTAAAGGACCTCATATCATCACGCAAATGTATCAGAGCCCAAAGCTGGGTACCACCCCATCACCTGTTCCTGTCTCTGTCCTGGAGATTCAGCTGACGTGCTTCCATTCTGATGACTTTCATTTTCATACCTGAAGGGCACAGAATGACAGACATATTCAGATTACAGATTTGTACCCAATGATAAACATACACATCTGAGTAATGTCCAAGGAGCAGGGACAAACCTCCATTTTTCTTCAAGATATTACCTTATTCGTGAAAATAAAGTTAGAGTAAGGAAAGTGTTTTTACACTAAAACCATAGGTAAAAGTTCCTGTTGTGGCTCAGTGGGTTAAGGACTCGATGTTGTCTCTGTGAGGATGTGGGTTCAATCCCTGGCCTCCCTAAGGGGGTTAAGGATCTGGCGCTGCCACAAGCTGCTGTGTACATTGCAGGCATGGTTTGGATCCGGTGTTGCCTAACTGTGGCATAGGCCTCAGCTGCAGCTCTGATCCGACCCCTAGCCCAGGAACTTCCATATGCCACAGATGCTGCCATAAAAAGAAAAAAACCCCATAGGTGAATTCCCTGGTTTCTCTGGGGACACCATGGTCAGAGGCGGGGACCCAGACTGATTTCTGAGCCCTGGCCAGCCTGTGATTCAGCGCCATCCTTGAGCCCTCCTGTGCTAGAACCAACTGCACGGGAGAGCAAAGTCGGGTGTCTGCTGGTTTTCATCCATGGGGACCATCTGATGGCTTGGAAGGTCAACCAGAAGCTGAGTGGTGTCGGCCGCCTTGATCACTGTGACTGTCACTCCTTTCTCGGCGACCTCAGAGCTCGCCTTTGTACTCTAAGACCGCTACGCTCTCTGCAGCTTCCCACTTGCTCCACCTGAACCTGAACGATTCAGGCACATCTCAGGAAGACGGAAAGACATTTAGCAAAAGAGACATAGCTGTTCCAACAGACTTCAGGTACCTCTTCACGTAACAACCTTTTATAGTGCAGCCTGAACCTGGCTCCTTCAGTGAGATGGCCCGACTTGAATCTGGATGTCACTAAGTAAGCTCCGAAGCAGCCAAGCAGCTGGATCTGTTTCTCCGGTACCAGGCTCCTTCATCCTAGACACCTGTTCTGTGTTGGAGGTACCTAGTCATCTCCGTCTTCATTTGAGCAGCATCTTATTTGGGGGAAAGCCTTCTGTTCCCCATTCCTCATCAAGTACTTGTACTAGAAGTCGCTATCCACTAAAAATAGCCTTTAAAAAGGAAAGCAAATCCACCAAACAAAAATTCACAGGAAAAGAAACGATCAGGATATTCAAACGATCCATTAGAAAATATCTGTTTAATACAAATGGAGACAGTAATGAAGACGGTGTTGCATTTAGCAGAACGGATGAAAAAAATGAGACACGATTTAAAGACACAAACAAGATGAATTGTAATGATGGGAAAAGATACACTGCACAAACAGCAGTCAGGGAGAGGTGGAGAGGCTGTGCGAATACTAGACAAAACAACTTAAAGATAAAAATTATTCAGAGACCATGCCAATTTTATAAAGATAAAAGGGTCGATTGGAGTTCCCGCTGTGGCACAGCGGGTTAAGGATCCAGCATAGGTCGCAGCTTCAGCTCAGATTCAGTCCCTGGCCTGGGAACTTCTATATGCTGCTAGTGCAGCTAAAAAAATAAATACATAAAATAAAATAAGAAAAGGGTTTTCTATCAAGATAAACCAAGTACACCTAACAGCTGGTCCCAAGAGATAAGCAAAACCTTAAGGTTTAGGAAAGTCAAAAGTAATGTGACTTAAAAAAAGAAAAAAACTCTAAAATGAAATCCATAATCAAAAGCCTTACTAGAGGTGCAGGACTTTTCAGAATAATACATAATAGGGTTTCATACACCAAGAGGAGATAATTCTTTTTTTATTTTTTATTTTGAGAGCTGCACCCGCAACATGGAAGTTCCCAGGCTATAGGGGTCAAATTGGAGCTACAGCTTCCAGCCTATACCACAGCCACAGCAGCACAGGATCCAAGCCATATCTGGGACCTACACCACATCTCACCGCAAAGCCAGAGCCTTAACCCTCTCATGGAGGCCAGGGATTGAACCCTCATCCTCATGGATGCTAGTTGGGTTTGTCAACCACTGAGCCATGATGGGAACTCTGATAATTCTTGATTTAAACCCATAACACAGCCTCAAAATATAGGAAGCAAAAACTGACAGAGCTAAAAAACAGAAAGAAAAAAAAATCATCAACACAGGATTTCAACTCACCTGTTGGAGTCACTAAGAATCAGAGGGAAAAAATGACAAGGATGCTAGAGTTAGGAATATGGATCTAATAGACTTAACAGATAGGACGCCCCGCCAAGCAGCTGTGAAACACACGTTCTTTTCAAACACACAGGACAGACTGGCAAAAAATTAACCATATCTGATCATAAAAAGTCAGCCCTGATTCATTTCAAAACCAGGAAATTACTGCAAAGTCCATCCAGAATGAATAAATTGTAGTGGTGTAGAACAGTGCATGAAACCGTGGATATTATTTCACTGATGCATTAAGCGGTGAGAAGGAAGCAGAACACCCACGCTGTGAATCCCACACCCACAGGAGCAGGACTCACTTACAAAGGGATGCTGTTTAGTGAAGGCAGACAAAGCCATAGTGGTTAGAGATGCAGGCGAATAGTGATTAGAAGATGCTTGCGGAACCTTCTGGAAATGCTGTTTATGGCCGGGGTGGTGCATTAGTTTTCTAAGGCTGCTGTGACCGAAATGCCACACCCTGGATGACTCCAACAAGAGAAGCTGATTTTCTCACGGTTCCAGAGGCCGGAAGTCAGAGATCGGGGTGTCGGCAGGGCTGGGCTCCTCGGGGCCTCTCTCCTTGGCCATGGCTGCCCTCTGCTGCCTGGTCACCTGTCGTCCCTCTGGGCACCTGCTCGCCTGGCTTCTCTGTGTCCTAATCCCCTCTTATAAGGACACACCGGTCGGACTGGATTAGAACCCAAACTAATGTCCCCCTTTTAAATTAACCATCTCTTTCAGGGCCGTGTCCCCAAGGAGAGTCACATTCTGGGACCCGGGGTTAGGGCTCCAAAACACGAATTCAGGGAAAGCCCAGTCTGGTCCATAAGACGCCAGTAAGCCGGGCTGTTCATCTCGTTTCGTATCTTTCTCTATGAGTGTATTTCACTTTATGTTACTGTATTTTACTTTAAAATTAAAAAGTAAAACCTATGCTGTTTCACAATAGTCGCAACAAAATAAAGCTCCTTTAGGAGGCGGGTCACCATCCCTGGAGATAAGTGCACTCAAGGCCTTGATCTGGAGCGCAGAACAAACCCCACTGGTCATTCCTTCTAGATCCACATGATTTTAGATAAAGACAGGGTTGGGAGTGACCACCTGAAACACTTGGACAGTCACCAACACGAATGAGACGAACTGAGAGGCAGCTGCTGGTGAATCAGAAGATCTGTTTGGCTTTAGCCCAGTCAGAGCTCGCCTACCTGAAAGACCGGTCGACAACTGTTATCACATCGCCGTGCTTCAGCCGTACAGGTTTCTCAATAGCAGATCCATTCACCCGGGTTGGATTTGCAGAGCTGAAATTAACCAGCACTGCCTACGAGCAGGAAAGAGAGGGAAATATGGAACTAACTAATAAGTGGACAAAAGAAGTGCAACGTTTTCAAAAGCAGACTTCCAAACCCCGGCTCACCTCCTGATCATTGATTTCAATTTTGCAGTGTTGTTTTGACACTACGGGAAGCTGAATACGGATGTCACACTCGATAGCCCTGATTCCAAAGAAGAGAGAATTTTTAGTTGGCGCGGCGTTTGAAAAGCATATCAGTGACTCAAAGTAAAACAGCATTTGACTCTGTGTTTGCTCTGTCAATGTAATGAGATAAAGGGAAAGCAATCAGGCAATGTCGATGAGCTTCGTATCTTGCCCACGATTTTTTACAAGTATCATATAAGCAACTATTTTAAATCACTGAAACCTAGAGTACTTCAAAATAATTATAATGGTCAATATTACAATACAAAATTGAATTACCTTTTTCTAAAATATCAATGCTTACAAGACCCATCTGAAGGAGTAATTTATATCAGTTTGGAGAATAGCTATTTTTAGTACTCTTCTTTATTTTTTCTAAAAAAAAAAGTGCATGCATGTTTACTGGTACTGCTAGATCTGCTTAAAGGTTTCGTCATCACCTAAAGGGCTGTATCTTAGGCCAGCACCCCTCTCCCTGCCCCAGGTTCTTCCTGTACAGAGAGGACCCCTCTGGCACCCACATCGCGGTGCTCTTCGAACAATTAAATGAGTTACTCATGTCTGCCGCTTGCCCGGCACACAGTAAATGCTCGTAACTCGTGAGCTTTTTATTGTTTTAAAACGACTATTAACTGACCAAGTCACAAGTCTCCTATCATTACGAACACTAATCTACAAGCAACCACTGCAAATCAGTCAGATGCAACCTGTCTTTTTACACAAAGCTAATGTCGGCAGGAAGAACCAGAAGGGAGAATTCCCAGACCAGCACAGAAACTAATCAAAGACACCCTTAGCGAGGCTCCCGGGCTCCCTGGGGTTCCTGCCACCACCCTGTGGTTTTACACGTTTGAACAGACTCTACGCCTCCTTCTGTTCCCCAGATGAGCCTCTGGACTCTAATATCCTTTCCTATGCAAACATTTATGAATGGGTTTCTAGATGATAAACCTTACATAAAAATATACTTAATCACCAGAGTGCAGTGACAGAATTACTGCCATTTGATTCCACAATGTTTTTTGTTTTTTCCGTTTGAAGACGGTAGAGCCTATGGAAAGTAAACAGCTACTCTAAGCCAAAGAGAATCTGACTTTTAGGAATCTGAATATCCCAGTAGGGAGAGGGAGGGGGGGAGAGAGGGAGAGGGAAAGAGGGAGAGAGAGAGAGGCTCTTAGTAGAACCAAGAACTTGTTTCGCAGGAAACAGCCAATAAGTGTCACTATAGATCAGTAGTTCTTCCTCTTTTTTTTTTTTAGGGCCGCACCCAGGGCATCTGGAGGTTCCCAGGCTAGGGGTGGAATTGGAGCTGTAGCCGCTAGCCTACACCACAGCCACAGCAACACGGGATCCGAGCTGCGTCTGCAACCTACACCACAGCTCACGGCAAGGCCAGGGATCGAATCCGTGTCCTCATGGATACTAGTCAGATTCATTTCCACTGCGCCACAATGGGAACTCCTAAATCAGATGTTCTTAACCTCAGCGCTGTTGACATATGGGGCCAGATGATTCTCTGGAGCGGGAGCTGTCCTCTACACCTCAGGATGCTCGAGAGCACCCCCCGACCTCTGCTCCCCAATGCCAGTGGTGTGTGCCTCCCAGGATGCGACATAAAAAAATGTCTCCGGGCTTTGCTAAATAAATATTTCCTGGGGCGGGGGGAGGGCGGGCAGCGTGGCTCTCAGTGGATAACCACCGCTACCTACAGACTCCGAATCCAATTCTCTGGCTGATGTTTGGATTGAACAACAGCCAGGGTGCTGAATATTGAACCCTCTAATAAGCCAGACCCTATACCAGGCACCAAGCCCTGGTTTGCTCACGAGACAGCCCCTGTCCTTGGGGAGCTTAGTAGTGACACAGACAAACCGAAGCTTCCTCCCCACGTGTGGGGTCAGGAAGACAAGGGCAGTGCTCATTCGCGGCTGAGGCTTCTTCTCAGGGAACATGGATCCCTGATCTGAGAGCTGGAAAGGAATTGCTCTCACAGAGGCTGGCAATAACATCCCAGTGAGAGAAGTTCAGACTGGCTAAAAGCGCCAGCCAGGTGAGCAGGAGCTTGGACTGTTGGAAGCGGGGAGATCACAGCAGAGGCGGGGGCTGGGAAGGATGGGGTGTGGGTAGAAGGGGCCCCGGTTTCCCAGGTAGAGTGACCTATCAGTCATCTAAAAGGTCACAAGTTAGAAAACGAGACTGAGGTGGGGAGGTTACTAACCGTGCCTGTTACCCCGGGACCAGAGTCACTGCCACCGCCAACATAGGAAGGCATAGAAAGAGAAGATCTCAAAACACAAGCAGAAGAATTTCCCTCCCAGTGTCATTTAACAACAACAACAAAAAAAAAAAAAAAATCAACTGGCCTTGCACAGACTCCTTCCTTCTTTTGTTTAGTAACAACCCCCAGTAGCCAAGGAATATCGGGTTTGGAGATGTTTCAAATGAACACAGTGAACTTCGATCGACTGACCAAAGTGCAGCGGGATTTACACGTTTCTCCATTTACAGCTTTTTATTAAATCAATGTTAAAACGTCTGATTAAAGAAAAAGATATATAAACATCGTCTTCAGAATTCTCTTTCACAATAAACAACCAGTCACGCTGACAATACCTAGGAAGTCCTGAGCAAACTCGCGCTGACACTAGGCATAGAGCCCTTATCCAGTCTGCTAATCTGTGATTAAGAATATTACAGTTTTTTTTTGTTAAGCTAAAGCGTCTAAATTGTCCGTGTGTGCCTAGGGCTCACCTTCCAAACAAGCAGCTGCTGAGGCTCAAAGGGAAGTGGGGGCCGTCTACCCCGCTCCTTTTGATGGTAACAAGGCGTCTGGTAGGACCCATTGTCTAAACAAGAATTTGAGTGTAATCCGTAGAGGAAGGGTCGGCATCAAAACCTTTTTGCTGAAGCAGACTTACATGCAACTCTTTTACAGCACTTGGACCCGCCACTGAGCAAAAATAAAACACAAGGGGAGGGGTTGTTACTCCAAAGCCAGGAGGTAATAAGTCACTTGTAAAAAGTCACCAATTGGGGTCGCTTGTACTATTCACCGATGCCCCTGCAGTCCTGACTCAGAGGACACAGGACCACTGTGGAAGTCCCAGCCAGGCCCTGGCTCCCCCACTCGTGCACCCAGCACCCCCCAAGGACCTGCGGCCGGAATGTCGCCCACCAGGGTCACAGCTCCCGGGAGTTCCCACCGAGATCCCTCGTCAGCGCCCAGGACGTGCCGGGCTCAGGCCACGCTCCCAGCGCTGGTCCCTGCAGATCCCCGAGAGGTCCACGCGGCTCCCGGCCCGGCCGGCTGCCCCCGCCACCGTAGCGCCCCGGCTGCGACTCACCCAGGACGAGTCTCCTGCACCGACGGCAGTGGGTCCACCGCTCGTCCGCGCGCAACACAGGTCCGCACCGGGAGGAGCCAGCGACACGTCCGCTAGCGTCTACCGGCCGCCCCGCGCAGCAGGGACCTGGCCTCGGTCCGCGGGCCCGCGCCCACCTCCGCCGCGGCCGCAGTCCCCGCTCCCCCCGCCCTCGCCCTCGCCCTCGCCGGTGGCCCGCTGGCCCTGCCCAGCTACCTCCCGGAGGTGCCCGGCGTTAGCGGCTCAGGCGCGGTAAGCCGCCGCCGCGCCTTCCCGATTCAAATGAAAACCTCGATTCAAATTTGGCGCTAAGCGCTGCGATTGGGCGCAGCGGCCAGGAGACAGACCAATGGGAAGGGGGGGCGGGGCAAGAGGGACGGGCTCTGCGGGGCAGAGAGGGGCGGGGCGGACTGACTCCGCGGGGCGGGCTGGGGCGCATCCGCTGAAGACGCCTGCGAAAGGGTCCTCAACCCCCACGGCCAGCAAAGGGCGGGAATGCAAACTGGTCCCGCCGCCGCAAAGTCCTTCGGTAAGGACCGAAACAGTGGTGCGTAGTATACCACTCGTCGGTGGAAGACTTAAAATTTTTTAAAGATCGTTTGTCTCCCTAAGACAACCAGTTGTTATAAGCGATTTCTTGTGTCTTTTCCCAATTTCACATATGTTGTTCTCTTAAAAGCACACTAAGAAGGTCATAATAAACAGTGTTCTTACTTTGTGTTCTCTGATTAATAAACCCCGAGGATACTAATATGGAGTACGTCTTCCTCTTTTACTTTCTTTTTGATGACTGCAAAGCATTTGGCTTTAGAAACCATTATTTACTGAATCATTGCTATTGCCGTACATTATAGGTTTACAAAGATTTCCTGTTAGAAAAAAAATCTCCAATTAATAAACCTTATGCATTACAAAGTGGGTGGGTGAACTGTGAAATAATTAACCACAGTATTCCTCCACGTGCGTGATGGGACGGGGTTGGAGGGGACGAGGGAGCTTCTGTGAGCCATTAGGATGCGAACTGGGAATGGAGACCTGCCCCGCGTGTTCCCTGCCTCCAGCTCCCTGCACACCCTTTGGAGCTCGGCTTTCCTTGATGGGGAGCTGCTGTTCTCACAGCATGGGCTGGCGACCCCAGGGTCTCTTTGATCTTTGCAGGAGGACCGTGAGGTCAAAACCACCTTTGTGACAACTGAAGCTCCTTGCCTTTTTCACTCCCATTTCTCATGAGTGTAGGGTGGAGTTTCCTCCGCGCAGAAGCAGACGTGAGAACGCATCTTTTACTAAATCAGATACAATCAGAGAGATTTGCAGAAACATGAAATAATGCTGCTCTTTTCACTAACTTGTTTTGGATAATATGGGAAATTTTCCTAAAAAGATGTTTTATGTGGAATATGAAATGGCTTCTTCATCTTTGCTTTAAAATGAATTGATGACTGAAATTTTTAAGATCATTCAGTTAATAACCTATATGAAACAAAAAACTCTTAGGAGTCCTCAATGATTTTTATGAACGAAAATGGACCCCGAGACCAAAAAGTTGGAGTCTTTCTGCTCCTGAGAGAAAACTCAGAGAGAGGTTGCCTACGGGGGCACAGAAAGGTGCCTAGAAAAACAATGTTAATATGTAGGATTTCCAGCTCCTGCCCACTGTGACAAGCTGGTGTGGGCAGTGTAGATGCTAGATAGCCTCAGCCTGCCTTCTTGCGGGATCAGTTTCACTTCCTTCCCCTTTACTACATCAAAGAAAGCTCATCCGCATCAATCCAGTAAAACGCTACCGTGTCACTCTAATTACTGCTTGTTATGGAGGACGGTTCTGTGACCCTGTCCCACAACCTAATTAGAACTAGGAGGTGCTAGATTTCCTGTTGATGAATCTTACAACCCCCACCCCCCCAGCGGCCCCCCGCCACACAGAGGTTCGGTTCTCCAGAGAGCAGGGAATTAAAGGAAAGCTTCTCTGACTGTCTGTGCTGGGCCCTCTCTAAGCGGTTTGATGCCAGGCTTGAGCGGTGGTGTTTGCCGGTGAATTGGAGGCTTGGCCCACGGCCTAAGGTTCCATTAAAGCACAGGTCTCGCTCCTGGGAAGAGGATCTGGTTCGCAGGACTGGCATCTGAACTCCCCACCACCACCGCCACTTAGGCCCCAGAAGGGGGGCGGGGGCGGGGAACTCCTTTCATTTCTATCGCTCTCGAATGGGACGCGGAATAGGGACCCTGTAGTTAAAGCACCTCTGACTCCCGGATGGACTGGAAAAGGCTTTCAAGGGAGTCTGCGGACCTGGGGAATTTCCGAGAATCCATTTCCAAATTCTCACAGTCCGCAGGCATTCGGGCCTGAAACCGATCAGCCCCAGCCTCAGATAGTGTCACCAGGGGTCCCTGCCCCTGGGCCCCCGTCTCCCTGGTCCTTCCCCCTCCCACCCTCACGTGCCACGACATGGCATTGCCTCAGCACCCAAGAAAGGGACGTTTCAGCAATTTCCTTAAATTCCACGTCCGTCGGCCCGACTGGAGCGTGTGTTTATTTCTTTAAGTTGAGTATATATTTAACAGTTATCATATTTGAGACGTTCGTGTTGTTCGGTCATCTCTGTTCCAGTAGGTAGTATGCTTTGTCATCCCTGACGCCAAGTCCTGCGGGGGGCTGGGTGTGGGTGCAGGGGAGGGGCCAGGAGGGAGGGGCCAGGAGGGAGGGGCCGAGCCGCGACTTCCAGGTCTGCTTCCCGGTCCTCTGCGCCCCGCCCTACAAGTTCCGGCAATCCGGCAGGTCCCATCCTGGCGTCCCTGAAACTGCACCTGGCAGGTGCTCCGTCCGAATCCACGGGAAATCTTGGGTCCCAGCCAGGCGTCCTGGCCCCGGACCCTGGGGCTGGCTGCAGGTAGGGGTCGCGGAGCCCATTAGCGGAGCCCCAGACTCCCAACTTAACTCCCCCATCCTGTCTCTTAATCACCCTATTCCTCCAGCCAGCCTTCCAGTCAAGGGAGGCACTTAAAGTCTGCATTGAGGGTCGGGAAAGGCCGCTCAGGGGTCCTGCTAAATGGATCTGGCTTGCTCTTGCTCCCGTTTGTCGGCCGCCTCTGAGACCCTGGAGACCCTTTAAATGTCTCGTTGCTGTCAACTTCAATTGCCATGGCCAGGTGCTGACCAGGCCCAGGGACCTGCCTGGCTTCAACCTCCAGCCCCAAAGCTGGACTGGCTTCCCAAGGACCCAAACCCGTGTTTACCTGGCTCCCTGGGCAGAACCCCAGTCTCCTCTCACTCCAGTTGGTAGCTGGATTTCTCCACCATTCCCCTTCGCCAGCGTCCCGCAGCTGGGTTGACCAGGTGGCCCACGGGACTTTCCAGCCTCTCACTCAGTCCCCTGGGTCTTCCTTCCAGGTTTGCCTGGGAGGTCAGCTCCATCTAGGTCCAAGCACACACGGGATCACTCCGACCCTGAGCCTTCAAATTCTGCCAGCATTTCCCCAGCCCTTTAGTCCCAGCTCTGAAGGTGCTATCACTTGACTGAGCTCCAGATTCCAACTCGGGACCCTCTGCACAAGATCTAATCGGTGAGCTGCTGCAAACAGACCCCTAGATCCTGTGACTTCCTGGCTTACACTCTTCAGGGGTTACTAATTGCCTTCAGAATTGAAACAACCTCCTGCCAGGATATTTGAGTGACCTGGGCCTCTAGCTCTTTTTACCTTTTTTTTTTTGTCTTTTCAGGGCCGCCCCCGCGGCATATGGAGGTTCCCAGGCTAGGGGTCTAATCGGATCTGTAATCAGAGCTGTAGCTGCGGGCCGACGATGCCACAGCCACAGCAACGCAGGATCTGAGCCGCGACTGCAACCTACACCACAGCTCACCGCAACACCGGATCCTTAAGCCAGTGAGCGATGCCAGGGATCGAACCCGCAACCTCATGGTTCCTAGTCGGATTCGTTAACCACTGAGCCACGACAGGAACTCCCTGCCTCCAATTTGATACCAATCCACATCCACACTCAAGTCACCTGAATTCTTCCTTCCGCAAAGGTGCCAGGTCCTTCTAGCCTCCAGACTGCTGATTCTGCCCCTCCCTCCGCTGGAACTCTTCTCTGGACGGATACAACACAGGTGGGCTTTGCAGCCTGGATGAACCACACTTGGAAGAGACAATTTAAGAGCGCACCTGGAAAGGAGTCACCCTGGGTGTCCCCCGACCAGGGAGTACCTGCTCAGCCAATCTCATGTGCTTCACACCTGCCTGCGTGCCCTGTGCTCCCACACTCAACTTCACAAGCTGGAGAAAAGGGCTTGATTTCTGCCTCCTGAGTTTAGAAACAGAAACTGGAACAGAATGTGGCATCAAAAGACACGAAAGAAATTTTGGAAAATGATTTTTTAATTTAAAAAGTCAATAGTATATGTGGTTGTTACAGAATATTTGGGAAATATTCTAAGATAGAAGGAAGAAAAATTGTACGCACACAGACCCGGTCATATTTTTGTCTGTTTAATGTTTATTTTGCAGAGTAAACACTGCATATCTGTGTATACCCACGCCATTTATGTATTTATTTATTTATTTATTGATTGATTTTTAGGGCTGCACTAGCAGCATATGGAGGTTCCCAGGCTAGGAGTCAAATCAGAGCTACAGCTGTTGGCTTAGCCACAGCCACAGCAATGCAGGATCTGAGCTGCGTCTGCGACCTACACCACAGCTCACGGCAACGCCAGATCCTTAACCCACTGAGCGAGGCCAAGGATTGATCCCGCAACCTCAGGGTTCCTAGTCGGATTCGTTTCCGCTGCACCGTGATGGGAACTCCGTATCTCTTTTGGTTTCATTTATCATTATAACATGAGCATCTTCTTATTCACTTTTGATGAACATCACTTTTCTAATCTTATTTCCCTCTGTTTGAGTATTGGTTTTCCGCAACGTTTCATTATTACAAACGACGTGCTGATGAATGTCTTGGCAAAAACCTTGTTTTGACCTAACAGATTATGTTCTTAGCTTATATCTCCCCCAAATCTAGTTTCTGGTTCAAATCACATTTGCTTCTTCTTATCTAATTGCTTCCTTTTAGAAGGGTTGTAACAATTTTTCTACCCAGTGCAATGCTTGAGAATGCCTGTTTTACCACCAATTCTGTGAATTCACATTTTAGATTCTCTGCTAATTTGATTAGCCAAAGATGGAAAGTTGTTTCAATTTTAATTTTTAAAATTTAATTTAATTTTTAAAAATTTTTTAGTTTTTATTGAAGTACTATTGATTTACAATGTTGTGTTAGTTTCAGGTATACAGCAAAGTTTTATATATATATATATTATTTTTTAGATTATTTTCCATTAGAGGTTGTTATAAGATGCCCAGTATGGTTCCCTGTGTTATACGGTAGTTCCTTGTAGGTCATCCACTTTTCAGTTTGAATTTTTAAATTACTGGTAAGGTTGAATACTTTTCCCTCCCTGTTTAAACTTTCCGTCTTCTTTACTCTGGGGCAACCCTCGTCTATCTGTGCCATTTCCCTAAGTGTCTATTAATATCTAGAGTCTTCCTTATCGATTTATTTAACAAACACATAAATCCTTGTTCTGCAGAGTTAGTAGAATTTTAAAAATCAGTCATAAAACCAAAAGAGTACTTAAAGTCACTTGTTGGATTTCTTGGACAAATGTGTGCAAAGAATTAAACTCCCCAGCTCTCTGAAAAAATTCTCTGCGAGGCTGACATGCATGGTGGGGGCAAGGGGGAGACAGGATCAAAAAAGTAATCTTCAAAGATGACCCAGAATCCCACAGTGGAAATCCCAGGGCAGGGTCACTTGAGGATAAAAAGGGGAAATAAAAGCAAAATAAGGGTACAAAGGACATCAGATCCTTGATCCCTGGATCCCTTGAAAGGACATTGGATTCCTTGATCTCTGCCAGGGAAGCGGACAGTGGCTTATATACAGGCAAATGGCTGTGCAGGGCTCTGCCAGCATATATAGATGCTCAAAAATGCTGAGTGAAGTCACTACTTCAAAGTGGAGCTGATATAGAAGGAAAGGATTTTATTGGAGAATGTTATTACCTCTAGGTGTATGATCTATGGGTTGTTGAACTAGATAGGTGATTGATAATATAATATAAAAGATCATTCTTTCCATTGTCAAATGTCTGAATAGCTAACACCTTGAAACTTTCAATTCTGTGATCTTGATAATTCTTGGATTCCCAGGGCCAGACAGTGCCCCTGAAAGCATCTTCTAGTGTCTTGTGCCTGGAGGTGTCTCAGTACTGAAACTCTTCTGGAGCCGTTTTTTTAGTATCTTGTTCTTACAAATGAAAGGAAAGATCCGTGAGTTTAGGTTTAGGTATTTAAATTGCTTGAGAACAGAATTGCAATACTCTAATAATTAGTTCAGGCAATTCTACCCTGTCATTTTGTAACTGCTTTTTTTTATTTAACTTTAACAAAATCTTTAAAAATGATCAATGATTGGGGTTCCCTTCGTGGCTCAGTGGTTAACGAATCCAACTAAGAACCATGAGGTTGCGGGTTCGATCCCTGGCCTTGCTCAGTGGGTTAAGGATCTGGCGTTGCCATGAGCTGTGGTGTAGGTTGCAGACGCGGCTCGGATCCTGCGTTGCTGTGGCTGTGGCGAAGGCCGGCAGCTACAGCTCCTGTTAGACCCAGGAGCTCCATATGCCGCGGGTACGGCTGTAGATAAAAGGCAAAAAGACAAAAAAAAAAAAAAAGATCAATGATTATTTGTATGTAGTTATTATAAGGTTATATAATTTTATATAAAGCCCTCATTATAGTTGTGACTAAAATTTTGCCTTTGAAATACTGGACATATCTGAGTAGGAAATGTAGTTTTCCTTGAGATTGATTCTTTTCTTCCAGTTTTTTAAAAAATTGTCCTTCTCATATGTCCTCTCACAAAAGAAGTTTTTCTCTGTGATGTGTAGATAAGTTAGTAACACGGCTTAAATATTTTCTTTGCAGGGAATTCCCATCCTGGCTCAGCAGTAACGGACCCAACAATATCCACAAGGATGCTGGTTTGATCCCTGGCCTCGCTCAGTGGGTTAAGGATCATGGCATTGCCGTGAGCTGCAGTATAGGTCACAGAAGAGGCTTTGATCCTGCATTGCCATGGCTGTGGTGTAGGCAGGCAGCCGCAGCTCTGATTTGACCCCTAGCCTGGGAACCTCCATGTGTCATGAGTGCGGCCCTTAAAAAAAAAAAAGAAAGCCAAAAAGACCCCCAAAAAAATGTTTTACAAATAGAATACACTGACAAGTAGCCCAGTTTTCAGACTCAACGGCTCCCCCTGGGTGACAAAGACTCTAAAATGAACAGGACAGGAACCCTAGATGCAAAGGTTAGAGAGGGACCATGTGCAAATCAGGGCGTCAAGCAACTTGAAGTACAGGCCAATCCAAAACAATTGTTGCTAAGAACTAAATAGGGGCCCTTTGGAGTCTGACACTAAAAAGGTTATGAGTCCTAACTGCCTGTCTTTATACCAGAGGAAAAAACCTTTCACCCAAGTAATAGAGAAATGAACTGCTGTGGAATATCATACACGTTTATCAGAACAAAATAGGAATGGTGAGGAGGTTAATTTCCCAAGAGAACATGAACGCATACCAGGAAGACACAGGTTTACAAAGAGACCTTCAAGTATAGAGGCTGCAGAAGCATGGAAGAACTTGGGAATGATGGGTCTTTGTCCTTGACGTGATCAAGCTTCGAATAACCCGAGACTGAAGACACCTTTACAAAGCCTCAGTGTTGAACATTAAATGTCAATGTAAGTACAGAACTAAAGCTAAGTGCTGTTTTTAAGGAAAAGAATATCTTTTGTCGCTGGTATATGCTCCAGTGATGTAGACATAACACAACGAATAGCGACTGGTGTGGGGTCGAGGTGAGAGAGAATATGGAAAAGAAAGTAAGCTCTCTGAAGGCTTTCTAGGTGTGAACTGGGAGTAAAGGAACGTTACTTCAAATTAAATATTGGGAGTTCCGGTTGTGGCACAGGGGAAACGAATCCAACTAGGAACCATGAGGTTGTGGGTTCGATCCCTGGCCTCGCTCAGTGGGTTAAGGATCTGGCGTTGCCATGAGCTGTGGTATAGGTCGCAGATGGAGCTCGGATCCCACATTGCTGTGGCTGTGGTGTAGGCCAGAGCTATAACTTCAATTGGACTCCTCATCTGGGAATTTCCATATGCTGCAGGTGTGGCCCTGAAAAGCAATAATAACAATTAATAATAATAATAAATTAAATGTTGTGTCAGAGGAAGTTTTAGCTAATTTTCAAGAAGGCTAATATTAAAAGTCCAGTGGACTTAAAAAGAAGAGACAGATATTAAATAAAGTTGTTAGTGTAAGTGTGGTCATTAGACGATAACTACAAATACTCTGAAATACCAAAACCTACAGACAAGAGAGACAAAGAGTACAGAGAACTTGGTGAAAGACTGCATAGCTGTATCAATACAGCTTTAAAAATATAACAGGACTGGAAGTGCCCATTGGGGCTCAGCAGAGATGAACCTGACTGGTATCCATGAGGTTTCAGGTTCGATCCCTGGCTCTGCTCAATGGGTTAAGGATCTGGTGTTGCTGTGAGCTGTGGTGTAGGTCGCAGACGTTTGCTCAGATCTCACATTGCTTGACTGTGTAGACCTGCAGCTGTAGCTCAGATTTAACCCCTGGCCTGGGAACTTCCATATGCCTCAGGTGCAGCCCTAAAAAAGAAGAGAAAAAAAAAATATATATATATATAACAGGATTGGGATCAAATACACCAGTCGATTCAATAACTTTAAGTAGCCTACTCAAGAACAAAGATTTTAATATTTCTGTAAACGCTAGGAAGTGATTGCCTCCAAATATTATCATATGCAAAAGGTAAAGTGGGAGAAGTTACATATAGCATGCTTTGTTCATCCAAAAAATGGGCTTATGAATATATTTGCATATTTGATGTTATTAAAATTAAACAATACAATATAGTGTACATATATACACATATAATGTATAATACATACACTGGAAAAATGGAGGAGGAAGCACAGGGAGAGAAGCTAGATTTCTCTGAATATACCTTCTTGGATAGCTTTGACTTTTGAATCCTATTAATATTTATATAAATATTAAACCCACTGAATCAAAGATCTAGAAAACCCTAAAAGTAGAAATTCAAATGAAACTGTTAGGCAGCAACAGAGCCACACAAAGAGCAATAATTTAAAGTCATTTA
This sequence comes from Catagonus wagneri, assembly GCA_004024745.2. NCBI lineage: Eukaryota > Metazoa > Chordata > Mammalia > Artiodactyla > Tayassuidae > Catagonus > Catagonus wagneri. The sequence goes on along the minus strand of PVHT021183705.1, from coordinate 3,365,653 downwards.
AAACACAGTAATTTAATGGTACCTCCCTTGGTGGTCATTCCCTAAGGATATAAATACACTGAAAAATAATATCAAGCAGTTTTCAATAATTGCATTGGTAGTAATATTGATATCATTACTCTGAACTTAGGATAATGGGATGAAGCAAATAGGTAATTATATGGGCATCACTAGCGGGTTTTCAGCCCAAGGAGAAAAGAAGGATATAAATATGAAATCAAAGAACGAAGCATTCGGTGTCTTCCCTGTGAAGAAGGGACACGAGCCTTGGATGAGGTTTGTCCCTAGACTGACTGAGGGTACCCCGCTCCACGCTACCCAGGGGAGGAAAGTCTCACGACTCAGTAACTGAGGTCTCTGGGGGAGCAGGGTGGGCCTCTCACCAGGTCTGAGATGGCTTGAGAGTGTGAGGGAAGGAGTCTGTCTGGCTTGGGGTTTCACTGGGTCAGAGGTCAGGCCAGCAGGAGCATAAGCTGGTGGCAGGGCCTGGGGCGGGGCGGGGGGTGAAGGAGGGAGGAGCAGGGGCCTTTCTTATCAGCTCCCTCAGATGTGGGCAGACAGCAAGGGGTGGGGCTTAAAAGTTGTCTGCAGGCAAATATCAAAAAAAAACAGAGTCGGCTTCCTTATTAGGGTAAGTGAATTTTGAATTGGGAATGTCAGCAGGAACTCATGGGATATTGTTTCTTTTAAAATGTGGATGAGAAGACATGTTTCCTGATACATTCACCGAAAAGACCTTGAACTTACCCAAGAGCCACGGGGCCCTTGCCATATTCAGTGGTCTCCTAAGACTGTTTCCTACTAACAGAATCCCAATTTCCGTATAGAAATGGTAAATAAAAACCAGGAAAACCGGAAGTCATCCCCAACACAACAGGGAAGTGCAGCCTAAAACCATGGTGAGACACCATTCCACACTCACCAGAATGGCTACAACGAAAAAGGTGGGGAACTGCAGAGGCTGGGGAGGCCCTGGCGTTTTCAGGACCCTCAGGCTTTGCCGTGGGGATGTAAATGGGGGAGAGCACGTTGACAGTTCTCAGGTGGAGCCTCCCAAGGCCAAATACACATCTTTCCCACCACGCAGCCGTTCTGTTCCTGTTCCGAGGCATCTGCCTGAGAGAAGTGAAAGCATGTTGCCATAAAAAGACTCCCTGAAGCAGCTTTATTCAGTAGATACAAAACTTGGAAATAATGCAAATATATCCATCCACAGAGCATTTCTTAAGAGTCTGTGTTACAGTATAAGCTGTGTTATATTCACGTGGTGAAATACTGCAAAGGAAAAAAAAAAAAATAAGGGAACCAAGTCTTGGCCTTTGTGACCGAATCTCCAAGAACATCATTTCTTTGGGCGAAGGAAGCTAAACACAGATGAGTGCATATTGCGTGTCCATTTGCGAGAATTTCTAGAACACGCAAAACTCCTCTGTGATAGTAGAAGTCAGTTCAGCGGTTTCGAGTGGGCTGGGTGGTGGGAGATGGATTGCAAGGGGGCAGGAAGGAACTTTCAGAGGTGATGGAGAGGCTTTGTACTTTGATGATGTGTCGATCACACAAATGTTTATATTTGCTAGAACTCTCAGAACTGTTCACGTGAGACCGGAACGTTTTGGTATGTGAAAATTTTTGTCTGAATTTAAAAAGCATTTCGAAATCAAACACATGCAATGTATGGGCCTTTTGGGACTTAGTTTGGAAAAAAATCAACTGTTAGGCACGCATCGGTGAGGCAGTTAGGGACATTGGGGCACTGAGTGAATATTTGACGGTCTAATATTTGGTGATATTAAGGAGCTGTTTTTGGTGTGATGATAGTATCGTTATTGTGACAATGGTGTTATGTTAAAAGAGTCCTTAACTGTTAAAGAGACGTGCTACACATTTATGGAGGGAGGGACGGGATATCTGGGATTTCCTTCAAAATAACCCCCGTCGCGGAGCGAGGTGGGAGGGTCCTGCGAGTTAGAGAGTAACCCCGCGGGATGAGCTCCTACTCACGCATCAACTGGGGAAGCTGGGTGACAGGTACGCGGGGCTCCTTATGTGTTAGTCTTACTGCCTCTGTATACCTTAAAAAATTTAAAAAGTTACAAAAGTAAGGACGTTGGGAAACATCGCAGGGACGAGCATGGGGTTCCTTGGCGGCTGTGGAGCAGGGGAGACGGGGAACCTCGGGTGTTAAGTCCCGAGGGGCCAGTGAGACCCACCCGTTTCCTGATCTCGAAACGCCCAGGTGCTTCCACCTTCAGTTCGGGCTCTGGGGCAGGGCCCGGACTCGCCTTCCTGCCACCTCTCAGGCTCAGTCCGGCGCGTCCCCAGCCGGCCTCCCGCGCAGCCAGGTGGCCCACGTGACAAGCCCCGCCCGCCCATTCCTTAGAGACGTTGCTATGACAGATTTTAAAGTACCATAATCGCTGGCATTTCAAACCCTAATCCAGCTTTTAGGGGTTTTTTTTTTGAAAGCAAAAGATCAGGCCACCCTCAGCAGGCTCGGTAGGAGTCCACCACCTGTTGGAGCGGAGTGCAGCGATCTGAGACCCCAGCGACCCCTGCCCCGCAGCATCCCCCGCGCGGCTTCTGTTTGTCCCGCCCGGAAGCGGAGGGGACCCGGTCGGCTGCCTGACCTGGGGGCGCAGCGCCATCTGGCGACCACACAAGGACACTGCGCTCTTTGGGTAGAAACGCCAGCCTCGGGGGTGAGAGCCAGGAGGTGAGCTGAGCGCTGCTGCAGAACTTCTGCGCTGGCACTGGTGCTAACGACCAATAGGGCCGCGTTCCTGCGGCTTTAGAGGGAAGACAGGTCTCTGTTTCCATGTAGGGTGTGTGCCTGAGGTCACTGCACTTTTCAGAGTTGTACTGACCCAAGGGGATGTAGACACCGCAGCCTGTGCCAGCACGCTGGTTGCGCGGTATCATCCGGCGGGAAAGGGACCCAGGGACCCAGAAGGTCCCGTCTGCTCGGATTCCTGGAATGACGGATCCTTCTCAAAGCGAACCCAGATCAAGTGCTGCTGGTATAGGATTGGTGGGGACATAAACCATTGTCAGCTAAAAAGCTCTGAACGCAGTTAAGTGCAGGTCTGTTCTAAAACACCAGGGGAGAGATGCCGTTCATTGCCTTTGTGAAGCCTTTGGGTCGATTTTACAAAGTGGAGCTAATTCTTTTATTCAAAAGAATAAATTATTATTCTTTTAAAGAATACATTATTATTATAATAATTTGTCATCTGAAAACTTTAACCTTTTATTATAAACATTAATTTGGAAACTTGAGACATATCTGCCTAATTAGCCATTCTGTGTTTTAGGCATTTACTAAGTATCTACTGAATGTCAGGCAGTGCTTTTAAAAGATGAATACGATGGTCCCTGTGGTCGAAAAGCACCCAGCCTGCAGGGGAGAATACCCGAAGGACTTACTAATGCGATGTGATGGGTGTGACACATACCAGCAGAGGATCCTTGTGTTGAGAGCGGAGGATAGTGCGCCATCTAGAGGACGATCTCAGTCAAGTGGATAAAGGTGCTGCAGAAAGACCCAAACCAAGCGCTGGGAGAGCCCTGAGTCAGGCCCGCGGGTCAGACAAGGACGGGGAGCGCACCTGTCCGGCTCCACCTGCTGGGGGGAAGACTGAGGGAAACGTGTCGGGGCCGGGAGGCCTGTTCTTTCATGCACGTGACGCCGGCACCTAGAAAGTCAGAACATCTCGCCTGGTACTTGTCTTAAAATAACCACATTCTTAAAATTTTGGAAGTGTAATTTTTTCATTAGCAATGTCTATCATTGGCTCTTTACTCCAAGGAGAAATAATGACCGGGCTGATTTCTAAAATGTTACAAAGGTGAAAACACTTTTTTTTTTCCCTCAAATTCTGCATAGTATCCGTAAGTCTTCCTTTGGCCCAGAAATGCGTCTTCCTGAGTCAGCAGAGCTGTGGAGGCTGAAGAGGAGTCGGACTTTGGCGAGACGGGAATCGGGTTTGCCGTCACGCCTCACCTCTCATCACTGTGGTGCTACCTTCACAGGAGGACAATCGTAATAGTGCCTTTGGGGGCTTATTTTGAGGACGACATGAGATCAGCTGTGTGAAACGGCAGTTACGGGCTGGGTGGCGTCCCCTCCAGATGCACGTGTAGAAGTTTCTGACTCCCAGGACCCCGAAATGTGACTGTATTTGAAGATGAGACCTGTTGAGAGATAATTTAACTTAAAACCCAACGGGGTTATTAGGGTGGGTCCTAGTCCCGCCCGACCACTGTCCCTATAGGAAGAGGGGGTAGGACACGGACCTCACCTGTCACCCTGGGAGAAGGTGGCCGTCTACAGGCCGAGGAGAGAGGCCTCAGAAGACACTGGCCCTCTGGACACCTTGGTCTTAGACTTCTTGCCTCTGGAACCATAAAAGAATACATTTCTGTTGTTTGGCCCATTGTGGTGGTTCGCATGGAAGCCCCAGCAGTCAGGCACGCTTGCTGTCCCGGGCCTCGTTGCCTACGTCCTTTTCTTGTCCCCTTTTAGGAGGCGCCTGTCTTTATTAACTCACTTTCTCGGGGTCAGGAGCTGTGTCGTGTCCGTGCTGGCTTTGGCGCCGCCTGACACACCCTCCAGGTTCACAGCGTGAGCCGATCCAGGGGCTGTTTCTCAAAGCGTGTTCCGTGGCACAGAATCCTGAAAGACCCTACATTTGAAAAAGGGTCCCCTGGTCAGAGGACTTTGGGAAACACTGTGGAGCATCTTTCTGCTTGGAGGCTTATCACTCGCACACCGCCCGGGAGACAGGAGGCTGTGAAGGCTCTGCGGTGAAGGAGGTCACTCCACGTGTCCCCAGCTCGGTTGGCCTTGGGGACATTCTGTAAAGCCGCTTCCTAACTTGGGCAGAATAACGCCCAGGTGAGCTGGACCACATCGGCCTCGAGGCCTGACTGCATGTAGCACTTTCATTGCAGAGGAGATGGGTCTGCCGAGCTGCACGTGGCCTTTGACTAGTACAGAGTTTTGGACAATTAATTCGAATTAGGCACATTTTTAACCAAAAGGGAGTGCGGTTTGGATGCTGGACACTCTCCTAGGACTTTTTTTTTTTCTTTTTTAACTTGATTCCACGGAGTTCTCACTACGGCCCTCCCTCCTCTCTTTTTTCACGCTTTGCATGTAAAGCAACGTATTTAAATGTTTTCATCCACTGTCCCACTCATTTCAGGCAGCATGTTTTCTCTCACGGTTTTAAAGCCTCTGCCTCTGGTATATTCACCAATGAAGACAGGCTGTGGGTCCCAGCTGGATAAAAGGGACTTTGCAGCTGTCTGCATCAGCAGACAGTGGAATACCCGTAGCAGGGGAGCAAATGTGTGGCAGGAACAGGCATCAATGTGCGTGAGTCTTGAAAACATGACAGGGGACTGGGGAGCCAGGTCCCAAGGACGCATGCTGGGGGCTTCCGTTCGTGTGAAATCCAGAAGCAGACAAGGAGAGTCTGTGGGCCTGTGGTCACCCTCGGGTGGAATGTCCTCGTGGAAGGGATATGAGGGGCCCAGGGTGCTGGCAGAGCTCTCGTCTGGATCTGGGTGCTGGGGAGAAGGGTGTACTCAGCGTGTGGGGACTTACTGAGTTGAGTTCTTGTGATGTGTGCACTTTCCTAAATGTATGCTGTGTCCCAGCAAAACAGTCTCACTGGAAGGAGGAGGACAAATGAAGCGTGGCTCCCATTGGAGATATTAGAGGCGACCTCGCTTCCTTGGTCAGCCTGTTGATAATGCAGTTATTGTAGATTCAACAGTAACCTCTGCATTTCCAGAAGGTTCTCTAAAAGACTCTCCCAAGGAAATAGAGAGAAATGGGCTCACGCTTTTCTCCGCTCAGCTAGTTTGTCCCCCCCCCCCCCGGCCGGGACCCTCACCGTCGCCCCTCCCGCCCCTCCAGGTGTCTGGCCTCACGGCCAAGGCGAATGAGACGGGGCCACCCTTGGTTCTCAGCCCTGAAGAACAGCTTAGGGTCAGGAGAGGGCCTGCTCCCCTGGCTGTGGGAGCCCATAAGCCCCAGAGGCGTGTGTGTCGCCCCAAAGTCCCCCTGGTCTGAGGGAAACAGCAAGGCTCTGTAGAAACAAAGAAGCAGGAATCTCAGTTAGAGTCCTGAGACTTGCTCTGCAGGAAGCGAGTCCAACAGGAAGAGGACTCCTCTTCTTCTTTTTTTATAATTTATTTTTTGTTTTTTAAATGTACTTTTATTGATGTATAGTTGATTTACAATGTTGTGTTAGCTTCCGATGCGTGTGTGTATATATGTATGTATGTATATGTATGTGTGTGTATGTATGTATGTATATATATGTGTGTGTGTGTGTGTGTGTGTGTGTATGTATATATATGTGTGTGTGTGTGTGTGTGGCTCTCTCTCTCTACATACATATATATATACACATATATATACTTTCTTCAGGTTCTTTCCCCTTGTGGGTTATTACAAGACACTGGAAAGACTCCTAACCTGGAAGGGACCCAGCCAGTGGGGAGCCGTGGGCTCTGTGTAAGCAGCTCCTTCGTGTTCTGGGCAGGAGACTTGCCCGTGACTGCGGTGGGGCTGTAGACCCCGAGCTGCACTTCTCTGCAGACCCTGAACAAACCCGTCTTTTCTGGAGAAATATCCCGCGTCTATTTAAGTCCACAGCTGTTCTGTCCGTCAGTCTGTTTGTCAAGGGTCACTTTCCTTTTTTGCTTTCCTCAGGAAAGTGCAGAGTTTCTCAAGGAGAGATGGTTCCAGCTGAGGAGAGTTAGCTCCTGTGTTCATCAAACATGCTTTGAGCCTGAGAACCGGATCCTCATGGATACTAGTTGGGTTCTTAACCCACTGAGCTGCAAAGGGAACTCCCAAAAGTTTAACTAACATCCTTTCTTTCTTTCTTTTCCTTCCTTCCTTCCTTCCTTCCTTCCTTCCTTCCTTCCTTCCTTCCTTCCTTCCTTCCCTCCCTCCTTCCTTCCTTCCCTCCTTCTTAATGGCCACACCCATGGCATATGGAAGTTCTCAGGCCAGGGAATGAATCTGCTCTGCGGGTGCAGTAATGCTGTATCCTTTAACTCACTGTGCCAGGCCTGGATCGAACCCATACCTGCACAGTGACCTAAGCCACTGCAGTTGGCTTCTTAACCCCCTGTGCCACAGTGGGAACTCCAAACCCCACATTTTCTTTGTTTAGAACTGCGAGGTACTAGTAGCAGTTTAATGGAATCAACCTGATCTCAGCCATGCTCGTGAGAACAATGGCAAGGGCCGACGGTACGCGTGCAGGAGAGCTTACAGTCATTTCTCCAGTAACTGAAGGCCAGGGTTCTTTCTGTGGCCCGTCTGGGGGCGATGGGGCAGCCCCTCTCCGCAGACCCCCTAAGAGCACACCCCCTCGTGACAGATGACAGGAGGCTGTCCGGTGACAAAAGGGCTTTGTGACTCAGAGCAAGCCAGACTCTGCGGACAGTCTTTGGGAAGTCTGCATACAGGTCCCATTTTCCGGGTCCCTAAATACTGCCCCCAGACAATGGAAACACTCACCGAGGCCTTGTTCACATGCCCTTGTCACTGTGTATGCAGCTTCATGGCTTCAGAGCCATGGCACACACATGGCTTTTCCAAAGAAGGGCCCACGATAACTTCCTAGTAACCAGAAGGCACTGGATGCAGCCCTCGGCCCTGGAAAGTGCACATCTCTATCGTTAGCTCTCGGTTTGATGGAGGTGGGCAGGGGAAAGCTTGCCTGGAGAAGCTGACCGTAATTAGAGCACCCCAGGATAGAGACCCCATGCCTGCTCCCGGCCCCTCCTCTGGCAGTTGGAGCTTTGTTCCATTTACTGGGATCTCAGAGGAAGGGCTTGTTTCAGTTGGAATTAAACAGACACAGCAGGTGCTACTTCTAAGAAGTTTTACACATTTTTTCCCCTTAATCAATTATTTGTTGTTCCCCACAGAGGTTCCTGACACTTGAGATGTTCAGGAATGGATGCAAAATGAAGAGACTTGCCTCCAGCTTGCTGCTGACATCTGCGACAGGCCGCGTGAATGAGTGAATGAACGAATGAGTGAGCAAATGAACAAATGAATGAATGAATCAGTGGCTGGGATGACCATATAACGACAACAGAAACAGTATAGCATTTAGGAGGCGCTTACTACGAGGGCTGAGGCCACATAGCTCGGTGTTTCTCAACCGCAACATGCTGTTAGAACCCCCTGGAAAGCTTTAGACACAAAAACCCGAACCCTACCCCAGCCCAGCTGAAATAGAATCTTTGATCCCATGACAAAAGTCTCCTAAGGGTGCGGCCGGGACTGAGCAACACAGGGGTAGAGTTTACCACCTAAACTTCACAAGTGGCCTCCGAGACAGCTTTGGGGACAGGAAGGTTAGCCCAGCCTGCGTGGTCCTGGTGATGAATTTTGGTGTCTGTTCTCGAGTCACTGAAGTGCCCCGTGAGGAGTCGGGGGAAGTGAGGGCGTTTCCCTGAAGATGCTGGGTCTGCCCGTGAAGGTACAGGTGTGACCAGGGGACTGTGCAGAATTCTTCATCATTTCAAATATTAAAGTTAGAGTAAGGGGAGTTCCCATTGTGCCTCAGGGGTAATGAACCCGACTAGTATCCATGAGGACATGGGTTCGATTCCTGGCCCTGCCCAGTGGGTTAAGGATCTGGTGTTGCCGTGAGCTGTGGTGTAGGTCACAGATGTGGCTTGGATCTTTTGTTGCTGTGGCTGTGGTGTAGGCCAGCAGCTGTAGCTCCAATTAAATCCCTAGCCTGGGAATGTCCATGTGCCATGGGTGCGGCCCTAAAATAAAATAGAATAAAATAAACTCAGAGTAGGGAGAGCTGTCCTGTCCAGTTTGCAAATGCTTCCTGAGGGGAGGGAGGTTTGAAAGTTTCCAGCCAATAAGTGACACCAAGAGACCCTTCATCTCAAGGTTGTAATTGAAAGCACTTTTTCTTTCCTTTTGCACAGGCCACACATCCTCAGCCTCTTACTGTATAGTTGTAGACTTTTTTTTTTTTTTTTTTGGTTGCATCTGTGGCCTGCGGAAGCTCTGGGGCCAGGGATCAAACATATGCCATGGTGGTGACAATGTTGGGTCTTAACCCGCCGCACCACCAGGGAACTCCTGTAGCTGTAGATCTTTAATTCTTTTTGCAGAGTCATGTTCCCTTGTATAATACAGTCACATTTTCTTTGTAATCCTGTTGTGGGTGACAATGGGTTATTTCTTTTTTTTCCCCTTTTAAGGTTTTATTGAAGTAGAGTTGATTTACAATGTTGTGATCTCTTCTGCTGTACAACAAAGTGATTCAGTTATACGTATACACACATCCACTGTTTTTTTCAGATTCTTTTCCCGTATAGATTATCACACAGTATTAGGTAGAGTTCTCTGTGCTGTATAGCCATTCTCTGCTGGCCAGTCCCAATGTTCATTGCAGTGCTGTTCACAATAGCCAAGACATTGTAGCATCCTAAATGTCCATCGACAGAGGAATGGATAAAGGAGATGTGGTACATATATATAATGGAATATTACTCAGGCATAAAAAAGAATGAAATACTGCCAATGTTGCAGCAACATTGGGTTGTTTCTGATAGTGTACTTGCTGCGGGCTGAGAACATTCTTATGTGTACTGTTTGTTGTGTGTGTCCTTGTTTCTATTGGGTGTATATTTAAGAGTGGAATTGCTAGAAGGTATAAAATTCTGTGCTCACTTTTAGAGGGCACTGCATTTTCTAAAGTGGTTGTACCAGTTTTCACAGCCATCAGCAGCACACGGATGACTCCAAATCCTGACCTGCCTTTGAGCTCTTATGATAAGTATTGTCTTTTTCTGATTAGTTTGTGTTTAAAGTGCATTGCATATCCAGAATGTCAGGACCTTGTGACATGTAAAGGATACCTACATGTATGCACATGTATGTACATACACACGTGTATAATGTTCTACTCTGTGGGCTGGCTTTTCATTCTCTTCATGGTGGATTTATTTTAATTGTAACTGTAACTTAGCCCGATTTATTGATTTTTCTTTGTAGTGTTTTTGGGGTCTAGTTTATGAGATCGTTGTCTTGTTCCCAATAATGTTCACTGAAGTTATCTCCTAAAAGTTTTATTTCGACTTAATCTGTAGTCCATCTAGCACCAGTTTTTGTGAATGGTGTGAGACAGGCATGTGTGTGTGTACACTCCCACCACCTGCTGGACATTCAGCTGACTCAGAGCCATCCTTTCTCTTCTGCATTGATGCATCACTCTGTCTTAGATACACATGTTTTGGTTTTGTCTCGGATCTCTTTAATTCTGTTAATGTATATTCTCCAAGTTTATTCTTCTTCAAAGCTGTCTTGGTTATTCAGCATTGAGTTTGCAGGAATTTGGAGAGCGCTGACATCTTAGCAATTTTCAGTCTTCAGTCCAAAACCTTTGTTTATCATTAGTCCTCTCAATAGCATTGAGTTAGTGAGAAAGTTTCCCGAAGGTCTGTGCATACGCTTGATTCACTGTCACCGTGGGCCATTCTCTCCTTCACTTTTTAACCTCCGGTCTCCATATCAGCCTTTGACCAACAGAAGTCCCGTTCTCCGAGACAGCTCTCCTTCCTTATTAACAAACCCAGCAAGCATTTCTAATTTCGTGTTCTTCTGTATCTCTCATATTTTAATATCAGCCCCTCCCTTATGGATTTTTAACTTTCCTTAGTTGCGCCTGACTCTTCCACCATGACGAGTTTACAGTTTTTTTTTTAACTCAAATTCACATCTCCATCCTTTGGATTGCAATTTAATTCTCACCCTGAGCCTCTTTAAGAACACTAACAGACTTTATATTTTATGAATGATTTTGTGTCTACAGGAAGAAATCGTGTGGAAAGTACAGTTTCCCATCTCTAGCCTCTCCCCCGCCGCCCCCAGCCCAGTTCCCTTATTATTAACATCTTGCACTGATGTGGCACTTTTGTTGCAGTTGCCAGTGAATCTTGATTCATTACTATTATTAACCAAAGTGTACAGTTTTTATTAAAGTTCACTCTTTGTGCTGCACATTTTATAAGTTTTGACAACGGTGTAAGGACCTGTAGTCAGATCATATAGAAGCGTTTCACTGTCCTAATATTCCCATGCGCTTCGTCCATTCATCCTCCGTGAGGAAACCATCATCTTTTCACTGTCTTCCTAGTTCTTGCTTTCCCAGAACGTCATATGGTTGGCTTCACACAGATCTTCTGTCTTAGCAATCTGTCTTTTCATGGCTTGATGGCTCACGTCATTTTTGTCACTTCCATTGCAAGGATGTTTCATAGTTTGCTTATCCACTCCCTGATTGGAGGGCACCTTGGTGGCTTCCACATATCGGCGATTATAAATAAAGCTGCTATAAACTGTCACGTGCGGGCTTTTGTGTGGTTATAAGTCTTCAACTCATCTGAGGAAATACCACAGAACGTGGATGCTGGATCAGATGGTAAGAGTATGGTCTGTTTTGTAAGAAGGTACCGAGCTCTCTTCCCTGAGTGGCTCTGCTATTTCTCATCCCCTCCAGCAATGGGTGAGATTTCCTATATTTCGTATCCTTGTCAGCCCTTGCAGTTGTCAGTGTTTGGTTTTTAACCGTCCATTAGGTACATATGATATCTTGTTGTTTTAATTTGCAGTTCCCTAATGACGTACAATGTTAAACATCTTTTCATATGCTTCTTTGCCATTTGGTATCTTCTTTGCTCAAGTGTCTGTTCAAGTCTTTTCCCTATTTTTAAATAAAGTTGTTCTTTTCCTTATTGTTGAGATTTAAGTGTTTTTTGGGGGGATGTTTTGCATACCTGTCCTTTATTAGATATGTTTTTGCAAATATTTTCTCCCTGTGTTTTGTTTTCTGGTTGCGTTCACATTGTCTTCTGCAGAGCAAGATTTTAATTTTAATGAAGTCCAACTTACCATTTTTTTTCTTTCAAGGATCTTATTTTTACTCATAGACTTTTTGTTTTTTGTATGTTTTGAGCCCCCAGACATGCGCCTTTCACTGTCTTCCTTGGTTAGAAGTGCGTTCCCGCACCCCCCCACCCCCCTTGCCCCACGCCCCATCTTAGGCTGGCAGATTCTAGCACCTGCTCTTTGATTTGTGAGCCGAGTGACTTTTTTGGCAGTCTTAATCCTTGGGTGTCAATGACTTCCCAGAAAGTGGATGTTTTTTCCATTTTCTTCATTTCTGATCCTGTAATTACTGGTTTTCTCCCCAACTAGAATGCAATCCTCTTCTCCCAGACACCTCCCCCGCCCACGCCCTGCCCTGCCCTGCCCCTTTTCCACATCTAGATGCGTTTACACTGGACCTCTTGTGATTCCATTGCAAAGCCTGCCTCTTGAGGGTCCCCCAGCCCCTATCTGAGACTTGGCACCATGGCCTGTGCCACTCCGCCCCCGTCTGTGGCCCACCCGAGACCCCATTTTGGCCTGACTCTAGATTTAAGGAGTCAGAGGCTGAGCCCACAGACCCCGGGGTGGGGTGGGGGGGCGGGCAGCTGGGTGCAGATCATCATTTGTTATGGAAATGACCTTCCATCTCAGAAGCCAGGCGGCCTCCCCCTTCATAAAAGTTTACATTTCTCGGGCTCCGTGATCAGCGCTGACTTGCTCCTAATTGCTTGGGTAATGGGGTAATAATAAAGCAGGAGATGATGATGGACGAGGCCATTACGTGGATGGCTGCCTGTCTGCACGCGGCGGAGGGCTGTGTCTGGGGGAGCACAGGCTGCCCCCCAGAGTGGAAGCCCCTTTGTGTTGCCACGGGGGGTGTCTCATAACCTGAAGGCGGCACTAACCGTAGGCTGGGAGCTGCCGGTGAAGGTGCAGCTGAAGTTAAATGACTCTTTCCAAGCCGTCTCTTCATCATTATGACATTTCTACCGAGGCGATCTCCTCTGTAAACACACCAAGCGATTGCATAATTTGCTCTCAGGCAACTGATTGGGGGCTGCTTTCCTTCTGCATGTTTCTAGCCGCTCAGTCACAGCCTGGGCTTTCCAGAGCTCAGCAAACCGGCATTGCTAAAAGCCAAAGTTATTACTTTCAACGCCAAACAGTAAATCAGTGTGACCACTTGGCTGGCTCTGTGAAGGTGCTATTCGAGAGAGGGGGTCTTTTGGAATAGGGCTGGTGACCCGAGGGTGGTGGCTCCTTGTAAAGGGGAAGCAGGTGGAGAATGAAGGGCTTGGGCTGAGCTGGATCCCAGGTCCCCGTCTTTGGCAGCTGCTCAGCTCGCACAGGGCTCAGTTTTGCCACCTCTAAAGTGGGGACAATGCCAACTCAGCAGCGTTGTCAGAGCCTGAGGGGCCTGGAGAGATTCTTAGCAAGACTCGTGGCACGGCTCTTACCTGAATTCTAGTGTTTTTAACTGCTACCTTGGTCTGGCCGTTGGTTTGCCATTGACAGAATTGCCTAAGGAAGGGCGGGTGTGTGGGTTTCTGTTGTTCTCACCTCGTGGGGCTGTCCTGATCCATCAGGGGGCGTCCTGATGGGGTCTGAGGCCAGGTTTGAGATGGTTTGTCCAGCAGAAGCTGCAAGAGTCCCTGACACTTGGGTACCTTGCTCGGTGGAAAGGACTGGGCTTTGGTATGAGGCCGGCCAGGCTGCAGTCCTGGCTCTGCCTTGGACTGTGTTGCCTCTTGGGGGTGTCTGAACCTTTCTGAACCTCGATTTCCTTGCCTGTGAAAGAGTGAAGCCTGCTTCTTGGGGAAGCTGTGAGAAAAAACTGGCACAGGTGAACCACTGCTGTCAACATGGTTTTCGCTTCCTGTCTCCCTAAACCAAAGCTCCCTCTGAGTTTCTGCCCACAAATTCCTGGGCTCTGAGACTGGATGCAGAGGTCCAGCCTCAGGGAGGGAGAGGTGGCTGAGAAAGTGCCAGGCAAAGAAGGAATTTAAGCATTCATGAGGGTCAGAGTTCCCATTATGGCTCAGTGGTAGCAAGCCCAGCTAGCATCCAGGAGGATGTGGGTTCAATCCCAGGCCTCCCTCAGTGGGTTAAGGATCCAGCGTCACCATGAACTGTGGTGTAGGTCACAGATGCAGCCTGGATCCCCTGTTGCTGTGGCTGTCGTGTGGGCTGGGAGCTGCAGTTCTGGTTCGACCGCCAGCCTGGGACGTTCTGTGTACTGTAGGTGTGGCCCTTAAAAAAAAAAAGCTAATGAGGGTGCCCCTGGGTGGCTTGGGCTGTGGGGAATGTCACTTGGGAGGCCTGGTCACCACCCATGTTTTGCTGTCCCGGAAACTTCTGGCTGCCAACAGTTAAGGCAACGTGAAGATTTTATATGAGGGGAAAATACCAGCCACTATTTTCTTATCATTTGTAAGGTAACGTTATTCATACTCAAAAGGAAATGATTACTTGTATTAATTTAAAAGCTGGAATGTTGGGTAAATAAATTAGAGGATTTTTCTTTAAAATGTGTACAAAATTTTGAGTCTGACACAAAAATTCTACCCCAAATTCCAGACTGTTTTGAGAAGCTGCTGCAATAAAATGAAGACCTAGGAACACACCAGTAACAGACTAAAGAGAGTTCAGTGACTTAATAATCAATGTGTACAGTATTTTGTTAAGTGAAGAAAACACACTTTCAAAAACCAGAAGGTATAGAATGATCCCATTTTATGGAAAAAAATACAAGAGAGTAAAATAAAACCTATGTAGACAGTAAACTATCTGGAAGGACATATCTATCCTATTGCATTCTTTTCTTTTATTGAATTATTTTTAATGCTTACATTGTATATTCGTTTGCGAATAAGAAATAAGTGTGGTCTTAAAAAAGTCCTCCTTTTACCTAACTCTTGGTTGAAAGACACACTCCTCCTATGAAGTAGTCTTGCTGAAATGATCTGAGTCTCCATAGATGTTATAGATTTAACAACCAAGTCCATAAAATACAGAGGACGGAGGAGCATGAAAAGGGACCGCCAGGAAGGCAATCAGTCCGATGCACAGCAAGGTGGCTGGTTTCTTTAATAGACAAGGAAGTTGAAGAGAGATAAAGATGGAGATAGGAAGAGAGAGGAAGGGAAAGATAGAGAACTTGGAAATTAAAATAGACAGGTAACAAGGACCTGTTGCATAGCCCAGGGAAATTTACCCAATACCGTGTAATAACCTATAAGGGAAAAGAATCCGAAAAGGAACGGATACATGTATATGTACAACTGATTTACTTTGCCGTGTGCCTGAAATT
>PVHT021183705.1:3240411-3347911 GCA_004024745.2 Catagonus wagneri | reverse complement strand
TGAGGTGCTCAGAGGTAAATGGGTGTGTGCTTTGGGAAGAAGGCAGTCACATGACATTAACTGGTTGTAGGTGGTTTTTCAAACATTTTTGCAAAAGCGTAGTTGAAAACATGAATGGCTCTCCTGATGATGGCATATTTGCTTCCTTGCAAAGCCAGGTCCTGAAGGGCGAGTCACCCCTTCTGCTGGGAGCAGCATGTCCCCACTTTCTTGGTCCCAGGCCACCTGAGTCACTGCCTGAAAACTGAGCCCCACTTTCAGGGCTGATGCGCGGTCCGGCTTTCAAGGAGGCACTGACACAACCAGTGGCCCAAATTCAGGCCCGGGTTGCTTTTCCAGGCTTGAAGGAACCCTCAGATCTCAGCACCATGCTTGTCTGTCGCTTCTCATCTCTGACACCCTGCCAGCTCAGGAAAGAGTTCATAATTAAAAATGTAAAAATGTTAATTACCTGAAGATACTTCCTGATGGGTAGCACTGATCAGGAGGGAAATCGATGGTATTAAAACAGGGAAAATTATTAGATTAAGCAATAATCATGGGAAACGCATCTCATAAGAGCTCTGTGTGTGGCCAAGCAGGTTTGGTGCTGTTTCGACGGTACGATTTGTGGTAGGTGAGAACGCACTCAGCTAAAGAGCACTTGATGAACCGAGTTGTTCAGAAAGAAAAGTTTGTGTTCCTGGTGAGAGAATACACAGAGACACAGGGGCGACGCAGGGACAAGCAGGAGGAAGGGATGGGACAGCTTTGATAGTTTTGTGTCCTCGTGAGCCAGGGGTCGGGGGGTGGGCTTTCCGGGGGGAGGTTCTGCAGGGGATCTGGGCTGGGGTCCCTGAGCGGCGGGTGGAGTTGTGCCCGAAACGAGGCCGTGACCATCTCCACCAGCATCAGGGGGTGTTTCTCCAGCTGTTGTGCCCTCAGCTTCTCAGAGGTGTATCGTCTGCCCTACTGGGTGCCCTGGCTGCCTGGCAAACTTCTGGAAGGATCCAGAGAATAACTAGTTTGGGCTTTTCCAGGACCATGGCTTTCACAGCCACTCAGGCCTGCCGAGGCAGCTCCAAAGAGGCTGTACACAGTTTGTCCACAACAGCATGGCTGGCTTCCAGTAAAAACTCCATTGACAAATGCTGAAGCTTGAACGGCATACAGTTTTTACGTGTGATGAAATATCTTCTTCTTTTTCTTCTCCCACCGCCCCCCACCCCGTCATTTAAAAATGTAAACTCTATTCTCAGCCCCAGATCTGTCCTGCAGACGTGCCAGCACACGTGCCAGCAATTGTTGTGTGGGTCTGTCTCAGAGTCTTCATGGACCAATCTCTTCCTTGGTCAGATTCATGTATTTTTAAACTCTAGATTTAACTGGTGTTTGTTGGGCAAAGCTGCAGCATGAATGAAAAGGCAAGAATGAAGACGCCTTTGTGGGTCACAGGTGATAATTCAAGTTGAATAATAATCTAGTTGTTACATCTTTGCTGAATTCCGGCATTTAAAAATTTTTATTGGAGTTCCCGCTGTGGTGCAATGGGGTCGATGGTGTCTCTGCAGTCCTGGGGCTCAGGTTCGATTCCCAGCCCGGCAGAGGGTGAAGGATCCAGTGTTGCTACAGCTGTGGCATAGGTCACAACTGTGACTTGGATCTGATCCCTGGCCAGGGAACTCCATGTGCCACAGTGTTGTCGAAAAAGACTATTGCCTTTGGGATGGAAAAGCAAGGAGATCCTGCTGTATAACACTGGGAACTATGTCTAATCACTTGTGTTGAATCCATATATGTATGTGTAACCGGGTCACCACGCTGTGCAGTTGGAAAATTGACAGAAAGCTATAAACCACCTATAATGGAAAAAAAAATGTATGAGATCTCATACTTTACTTATAAGATTTATAAAATAAAGTTTCAAAATTTGAAAAAAAGATTTTTTAATTGAAATACAGTTGATTCACAATGTGTAAAACTTAGATGTATAGCAAAGTGATTCAGTTACGCAAGTGCACACACAGGCACACACGTGCACACGTGCATGCACACATGCATAAACATGCATGCATACACACACGCACACATACACATGCATGCATACACACATGCACGCGTACACACACATATTCTTTTCCATTGTAGGTTATTACAAGATATTGAGTGAAGTTCCCTGTGCTATACAGTAGGTCATTGTCGGTTAGCTGTTTTATATATAGCAGTGAATTCTGGCATTTTATCTGTTTGGTACCGTGCACTGTTTAGACAGGAGCTTATGTGGACATTCATTCACTGACTGATACCTGTATTCATTCATTGAATAAGGTCTGTCTCCTTGTGTATCAGACACAGTGTGAGATCCTTGGAGACACCGCTGTAGAGGGGGCTGGCAAAGCTCCTCCTGCCTGGAGGTTACAGCTGAGGGAGGCCGACTGACATTTAGCGGTACCTGCACAGATGCTGCTGCCACGATGGATTTGTCACTGTTATTGTAGCAGGGCCTCATGTGTACCCCCCTGGAACTCCCAAAGTGCCCACCTTCCAGCTACTAGTACCCGCCTCTGTCTGACCCTCTTCCCTCCCCACCTCCTCCCTCACTCATGGGAAGCTCTGCTGGCGGCAGCAGGTATGCACACCTTAGCAGGTATGCACGCCTGTAGCAGGTATGCGCACCTTAGCAGGTATGCACGCCTGTAGCAGGTATGCGCACCTTAGCAGGTATGCACGCCTGTAGCAGGTATGCGCACCTTAGCAGGTATGCGCACCTTAGCAGGTATGCACGCCTGTAGCAGGTATGCGCACCTTAGCAGGTATGCGCACCTTAGCAGGTATGCACGCCTGTAGCAGGTATGCGCACCTTAGCAGGTATGCACGCCTGTAGCAGGTATGCATGCCTGCAGTGGTGAGGAATTGATGCCTCCTCCCATCTTCACCAAGGAATTCAGAGCAGATGCATAAATACCCTCCCTTGGCCCCTGAGTGGGAAAATTCTTCAGTTTCACATTGTTCCCCAGCTTTCTCCCCATGGAATGGCTCTCCCATCCCCCACACTGGGGGCTGGCTTGTAAACAGGCAGATATGGGACAGGTGACTGACCTGGGACAGCTTGGGATCAGCCTGTTGGATCAGGGAAGCCATATTTAAGCCAAGAGCTGGCAGAGGAAGTGGGGGCTAGCCCAGGAAGGAGCCAGAGGCATGTGGGGGGAGACCCCGCACACAGGGGGGACTGTGGGAAGACCCCAGGTAGATGAAGACAGTGCGGGGGGCATCTAACCACCCACCTTGCTCAGCACTGTGCCAGGTGAGGGCGTGCTGAGGCCCCTGCTCTCATGAAGCAGCAGGTCAACTGAGCCCAGATTCCTAGAGGAATAATTTCTGGAATGTGTCTTGATTGTTTCACTTTCATATTATCTTCTGACTTTCTCATTTTGCCCCAGGACCACCCCATGGGGGGGAGGGGCAATATTCGCTATGTGGAGAGACTGAGCTGCAGAAAAATCGAAGGACACAAAGCCAGTGGTCCTCTTGGCTCTGAGATCCCTGGTGTTTCTCCCTCTGCCAGGCTGTTGATGGTGCCCAAGAAGAGGAAACCATTTTCTGTAAAACCAGGGATACCTGTCTACCTTGCAAAATAATCCAGAACCCCCAAAGTGGACCAGAGTCAAAACCATCTGGACTTCTGAACTTTTTCTTCCTTTTTTTTTGTCTTTTTGCCTTTATCTAGAGCTGCACCCGCGGCATATGGAGGTTCCCAGGCTAGGGGTCTAACAGGAGCTGTAGCCGCCGGCCTTCGCCACAGCCACAGCAACGTGGGATCCGAGCCGTGTCTGCAACCTACACCACAGCTCACGGCAACGCCGGGTCCTTAACCCACTGAGCAAGGCCAGAGATCGAACCCGCAACCTCATGGTTCTTAGTCAGATTCGTTAACCACTGAGCCACGAAGGGAACTCCTGCACTTTGTCCATAGACACACCTGGTAACACACGTTTTATGAAAATGGAATCCAAGGAGATGTTACTCTTTGGCAATCTGTCTTTTCCTTAGTGTGTTGTGAACAATTTCTATGTTGATAATTAGACATCTAATAATAAACAATAGAATTTCAGATGGATGAGATGTATTCCAGGACATGGATATCCTGGGACGTACTTGTAAATATTTTTGCTCTTACAAGTGAATACCGTGTATGCTAAGCTGGGCTGACACGGCCAGCAGTTTCCGTAGGCTCGGTTCAGGGACTCAGCCTCCTCAAAGTCTGCGTCCACATTAATCGATCTTCTTGTTTATTTTCCTCCCCTACTTGTGTTTAAGTGTCTTCTGTCCCCATCTTTATCAGTCTCAGATATCGCACATTTCTTTGATTACTAATACTTCGTAACAGGACGAGTTTTGAGTGTGTCGAGTGTTGTTTTCCAGGCTGGGGGACTGATGCTTTCCGTGCCTCGGCTGTCTGGCTCCTTGTGGCAGGTGGAATACGGCCTTCCCTTAGGTCCATTCCCTAATCCTCACACACCGTGCATGGGACCTTATCCAGTGAAGGGGCTTTGCCTGTGATCCTGAGAAAGACGAGCCTGAGCCCTGTGTAATCACGAGGGTCCTTAAAATGTGGGCGAGGAGAGCGGAAAGTCAGAGTCAGAGACAGGCTGGAGAGGCTTCAAGGCCAACGGCCTTGAAGAAGGAGGGAGGCAGGTGGCAAGGGACGCAGGCTCCTCCGGAAGCTGGAGAAGACAAGGAAACAGATTTCCTGCCCACGCGCCTCCGGAAAGACCGCAGCCCTGCTGACGCCTTGATCGGAACCCGTGAGACTGAGATGCGGGCCTTCTCACCACCGAACGGCGAGACCACCAATCTGTGAGCTGGAGGCCACTCAGTTCGCGGCCACTTGTCACAGCGGCGGTCAGAAACCAGTACTTTGATACACGATGCCCTGGTGAAAATTCTGCTCGGAGCCCCGTTTTATAGAGCAAACTGAGGTTTGCTTCATGCAGTGATAAATTAAAATCATGAGATTCTTTGTAATTTACGGCACATTTAACAAGAGGCAAGTTTCACTGGGACCCAGGTGTGTTATTCTAAAAACTGTTATTAAATAGACTCTAGTCTGTCTTTTGCTACCAGTCTGAGAGGCCAAAAATATCATCCTATCATGAGAATTTGTGTTTCTTCAACTTTATCATTTTGTATGTTTATTGGTCATTTGGTGAATTTTCTACTCATGCCTATTTCTATTGATTTGTGGGAATTTTTTACATTTTCAGCATAAAACTATTGTCTGTCAGGCATATTATGAGTAAATATTTTTATATACATCTTTGGCTATCTTTGTTTAAAGTGTATCTTTTTATGTCAAAAAATTTTAAAAATTTCCTGTATTTTTTGGGCTGCACACACAGTATGTGGAAGTTCCCAATTCAGGGATCAGACCCAAACCACAGCTGTGGCAATGCCAAATCCTTAAATGCTAGGCCCTCAGGGAACTGCTAATTTAATTTTTTTAATAGCAAAATCTATTTTTCCCTTTACAGTTTATATCTTGTTATCATAATTTAAAAAGACATTCCCACTCCAAAATTATACAAATATTTACTTACGTTTTCTTTTACTAACTGAAGGATGTATTTTATATATTTACATATTTGATTCCTCTGGAATTTATTTGGGTGCAGAGTAAGAGCTAAGCTGTTAAGCTAAATTAGATTTTTCTTTCCCTTTTCTGAATTTCCACAAGTTCTTAGATCCGTGCCCGCGTTCTCTGTACTGCGATCCACTGCTCTGTCTTTCCTGCACCGGGACGCACAGACCTAACTGCTCTCACTCGGTGACACCTTCCAACACACAAAAGACTGGGTCAAGGTCAGGCCATCAGATGTGCTCTTCCTAGGGCATTACTTTACATTTCCAACTTATGAATAGTTTACATCTCTCTGTATTGTGCTTTGTGGTTTCGCTTTTGTATATACTTTGCCTTTTTTATTTTCCTGCTTTTTTTCCATAATAATCAAACATTTTTTGTTAATTTTTGGGGGGGGGTCTTTTTAGGGCCGCCCCCACGGCATATGGAAGTTCCCAGGCCAGGGGTCGAATCAGAGCTGCAGCCACTGGCCTGTACCACAGCCACAGCAATGCCAGGTCCAACCGTGTCTTTGATCTACACCACTGCTCACGGCAACGCCAGATCCTTAACCCACTGAGCGAGGCTGGGGATTGAACCCGCATCCTCATGGATCTTTGTTGGGGTTGTAACTTGCTGAGCCACAATGGGAACTCCCCTGTTACCTTTTTTTTGTTTTTTAAGAATTCCTGTAACGTGGAAGCTGTCCATATTCATTTTCTAGGAAGAAAGGGGCTATGCTCTCTCTGTGTATTAAAACAATGAAAATAGCATTGCTGGTTTGATTAGCTGGTGGTTCTAAAAGTGATACACGACTACTTAAATGATCAGAAATGATCTGAAAATGTAAAGAAATGAAAATTACCTACCCTCGTTTTCCCTGGGGGTATCAGCCGTTTGTGGCATAATTTATATATAAGAGGTCTGTCTAGGTAACTCTTCATTCAGGCTCTTTGGCTGTATGTTTTGTTTGTATAATAAGTACCCAGGAGGTCTTTCCATGCAAATAAATGAAATTACATCTCCATCCTTAAGAATGACATAATATTCTATTGTATTTATCTACCTGAATTTCTGCTGTTGAATATCGAGTTTGTTTCCACCTCTTACTATGGTAAACAAAACTGCAATGAACATCTTGGTTCCGTTATTTCTTTACTATGTGTTTCTGGTTGTTTGATCCAAGATATTATAATGGCTTCTGACGTCAGGTGCCAAATGACTCTCTCAAGAGAACATGCCATTTTGTGTCTCTTGTCAGCGACAGAGAGCACCTCATTTTTCCTTCACCCAAATCAGTATGAATTATATTGGTCTTTTGGCTCTTTTGTCAGGTTGGTGGTTAAAACGATATCTCCTTATTTTCATTTATCTTTGATCATTAGTTGAACATTTCTTGGTGTCAGCTATTATCCATTAATATTTCTCTACCGTTTGAATCTGTATTTTTCAATCAGATAAAGAATGAAATGCTGCCAATGGGGGGCGCCCTTCTGAATGACACTTTCACATCCAATATCCCACTGGAGTGGGCAGGAGTGGGGAGGACGAGCTGAAGAACCCACCCCCTAGCTCATGAGGAGCTTAGATGGTCTCTGTGTCTCATCAGCCAAACCTTCTTCCAAAGGGTGATTTGACCCTGGACTATCTTCTTGGCTCTGATTAGGCACTTGTTGGAGATGCTGTTTTTAGTTTAACACTTGCTTAGCTCCATCTGGCCATCTGAGACTGGTTTCCTGGCACTTGCTTGGCCAAAATCTAGGATGGCACTGTTCCAGCTAAGATTGCCCAAAGCACAGCTCCATTTACAGCAAGAAATTACCGATTTGTCTAAGCTCATGCATCTGGCTCCACCAAACCCATGCCCAGAACCCAACTTTTCAGTCTCTTTCATTCATGTTACGGATTCTCACCTGGATCTCACCAGCTCTTGCTGCTCAATAGATATCTTGAAGTCAGTGTTCTTAGCCTCAGTCTCTCCCTCATTTTATTCACTCACTCACTCACCCCACTGATACACACTGCACACCTGCTTGTGCCAGGCCATGTTCTAGCACTGGGTTTGAATCCAAGCTCCTTACTTCCTGATCCTGTTGAAGTAACCGACCCTTAGACCTCAGTTTCTTCATCTCTAGAGTGGGGCTGAATTTAAAAGTGCCTGGTCTACCTCATAGAGCTCTGCGAAAATTAAATGACGTGAGGGAAGATGCCTGGCCTAGGCCAGAGGAAAACCAGCTTTTGTTTTTGAGATAATCTTGGCTACTTCCAGGAAGACTGCGGTGACTTCCCTACCTGTGTCCCTGAGGGGCTGCCACCTCTGCCTGCCTTTTCCTGCAGGAAAGAGCCCCTTCTGATGGGGTCCTGATGAAGGGGTCCCGGGCAGTGTCTTGTGACATCTGGTCTCTGGTCCAAGCCGGGGCTATCGGGTCCTCCAGATTCACGAGATTTAGCAAATCTCTTCTGGAAGAATCCGGACCACGGCTTGCTCTTTTCTTCCAGGCTGCACACAAAAATTCGAGAGTAGCAGAGCAACCCGGTTAGACTTTTAAATAAGTTCCCTGCTTCTCTTTCTCCCTCTGCCTTCCCCGGGCACAGTTCTCTCCCTTGTCCCAGGAGCCCACCCACCTGAAAATCAGAAGATGAGCTCCCTGCAATTCTGGGAGAGCAGCCCTGATTGAAGACTTGCAGAAAAGCCGGGGTGTCTGGGGTTTTGGAATGAAATTTCTTCTCCTGCCTACAACAGATCTGCGTCTAATCAAAACCCTTAATTAAAAAAAAAAATCTCAGGTACTTAATTTGATTTGCTTATTTGCATAATATTGGAGGACAAAAGAAATCTGCTCCTCAGCCCGCATTTCTGCTGCAGGCCGAGGGCTGGTCCCTGGGGATGTGCCCCATAATCGGGGCGGCCCTTGGGGAGGCGGAGGGCTCCCTCCTGCCAGTGCAGTTCAGCTGCGGGGGGCGGGGCCGGGGGGATGTGCGGCTCCATAAGCAGGAAGTTTCTAGAAATGCCTTTGTAGGAAAAAAAAGCTTTTGTCCTACATTTCAGCTGCTGGTTTAAAATGCCAGATTCTCTGAAAGTGGACAACTTTGCCTATGTTGTGTCTGTAGCATAAATGGAACAGGGTGTCAGGGGCTTGGGGGACTGTGCTCCATGGGGAGAAGCAGTGGGGCGAAGAGGGGGCTCTGGAAAGAGGCAACCTGCCTTTCACACCCTAGCCGGGCTTCTGCGACATTTGCGACTTCTGCTGGTCCATCGAGTTTGTCCTCGCTGGAGCACCCTGTGAGCGTCTGAGGACAAATGTTCATAGCAGATTAGCCTTAAGAACCACATTTCAAAACCGAAAGGAATGATAAGTTCCCCTTGAACTGCACTGGCTTCAAGCTGACTCAGGTCAGACCGCCAGGCAGTTACTCACAGGCCAGCAGGGGGAGCCCCAGAGTCCAGAGGAGGAGCCAGACAGGCAGCCCGCTTCCAGCAAAGCTCAGAGATGAACTCAGAAAATACTTACCTGCTGAAAAAAAGGAGGGTTTCAGGAATCTGCACAGCTATTCACATTACATATTCCACGCTCTTCATGAATGAGGTAAAACCAGGCTATCAGAACTTTGAGCAAATGTTTGTGTCCATTTTATTATTAAAAATTATGTTTGATAAGAGTATTTTTTTCCTCAAATGGTCTAAGTGATTGCTTAGAAGAGCTCCGTTTCACATCTTTTAATTTTGAATTATTCTCTTATCTGTAATAAAGCACCAGTCAGGCACAGAATTAGTATTCCGGCAGAAAGGGCTTAATGAGCTAAAACATTTCTATCTGGGATAGGGAGAGCATCTTATCTTGCTTAAGTGTTTTAGAAGGAATGTGAAAGGAAAGAGGCAGAATATTTGATACGACTCGCCTAAGTGGAAAAAAAATATGTTGGTGTCTCCCCTTCTCTTTTCCCGTGTGCCTAATAAGCCAGTTGGCATGGCCAGGGCTTTCTGTAGAGTCAAGTTCAACCTGAAGCATTTGATAGAGCTTGGGCTGTTCATTTCAGGTGCGCTGGATTCTTTTATTACCAAGAGTTAAGGAAGAACTGAGCCTTCTCTTTCCAGTTGCGTTTCTGGCATCAGAGGCTCTGTCATATATCGTAGTCTGCAGCAGGCGACTTTGGAAATCGCTGACTATTAGCAACTTAATTGCCCTTGAATATACAATGCAGACTTGTGCGGGGTGCTCACGGAGAGAGCTGCCAGCAGACAGTGAAATTAGAAAAAAATAGCCTCTCGGGTTACATCTGTACTGAAGTTTTAAGGAAGAAATAAAAGAAGATGTGGCTGTTAATGGAACTTTTAGCAGGAATTTAACAACTGTCACCCCACTTTAGGTGCTACTAGAATCCTTGTTCTGTGTTAGAGGCAAGTTCCTATGCAGTGCAGAGATCAACTGGTACTCATTACTAGAGTATCTGTTAGTCTGCTGGCTTTTTGAATTATGGATATCAAAAAAATATGCCACTTGGGAATTCTTTTGTGGCACAGCCGGCTAAAGATCCAGTGTTGTCACATGCAGCGGCTCGGGTTGCTGCTGGCACAGGTTCGATCCCTGGCCTGAGAAATTCCACGTGTTGTGGGTGCGGTCAAAAAATAAATAAACAGGTCTTCAGAGTTCCCATTGTGGCTTGGTGGAAATAAATCTGACTAGCGTCCCTGAGGATGTGGGTTCGATCCCTGGCCTTGCTCAGTGGGTTAAGGATCTGGCGTTGCCATGAGCGGTGGTGCAGTTTGCAGATGTGGCTTGGATCTGGCATTGCTGTGGCTGTGGTGTAGGCCGGCGGTTGTAGGTCAGATTCGACCCCTAGCCTGGGAACCTCCACATGCCCCGGGCATGCCCCTAAAAAGACTAAATAAATAAATAAATAAATAAATAAATAAAGTCTTTGAGAAATATACAGCTTGGTAGTAGCGGTTTCATAATGGAACATATTACGTGTGTTTTATAAAATTCTGAGTATTATGCCTAGGATTAAATGTCAGTACATGCAAAACGATGGCAATTATATAACATAAGCAGCTTTTGAAACCAAGTACCCAGGACCATTCAAGTCAGGAATTTGAACAGCCACATATGTCGGGTTCATTTTTACCCTCGGCTTCCCCAAGCTGAGATCTTGCCTATAGTGGGATAAATAAATGCCAACATTTTCGTTTGGGTAAAACTATAAAAAGAGTTAATTTAGAAGTCTGGTCAGTCTGTATGCGGATTTGGACATAAAATATTAAATGAGGTTACTGTTGTACCTAGGCTGTGAAATGGTAATGTGCTGGTCACGGACAGTCATGGATGCTAAGGTCAAATAATAATCTCAAGGACACAGAAAATGACAGTGAAAGGGAAGAACAAGTTTAGCCTAGAGGCAACTGAACCAGAGAGTTGAAATAAATGATCATTCATTTTGTAGAAAGAAATCCTTGTTATATGTCCATTAAAAATATTTTTCCAAATTAGCCTACAATAAAATTGAGTTTTTTGAGTGCGCAGTCTAATGAATTTTTATTTATTTATTTGTTTGGGTCATGCCCACTGCATGTGGATCCCCAGCCAGGGATCGAATCAGCGTCATAACAATGAGCTGCTGCAGTGACAACCCCGGATCCTTAACTGGCTGCACCACAAGAGAACTCCCCCAGGCTACAAATTTTAACGCATTGTCTAGATTCATGTAACCGACACCGCACTCAGGATTCAGGACTGTTCCGTCAGCCCCGAAGCTGCTTCCTGCTGCTGTGGCTGTCTCCTCTGCTCTCCTAACCCTGGACGCCTCAGGTCTGTTCTTCTCTACAGTTTGGGCTTTTGGTGAATGACCAGTAATTGGAACCAAGCAGTGGATAACTTTTTGAGACTGGCTTCTTTCACTCAGCACAGCACCTTTTAGAGTCATCCAGGATGCTGCACACACGTCATTTTTCCTCTTTTATGTTTGGTTATTAACTGATTGTGAAGGTTCCACAGTTTGTTATTCATTCATTTGTTGAAGGACTTTGGGCTTGTCACTAATTTTTGGTGACTATGAATAGAACTGCTGTGTGAATATACATCTCCCTCCCTCCCTGCCATCCTTCCTTTTTTTTCCTTTCTTTTTGCTTTTTAGGGCTGAACCCACGGCATGTGAAAATTCCCAGGCTATAGGAACAGCTGCCAACCACGGCCACAGCCACAGCAATGCCAGATCCAAGCTGCATCTGCAACCTACACCAGAGCTCACGGCAACACTGGATCCCTGACCCACTGAGCGAGGCCAGGGATCGAACCCGCATCCTCATGGATACTAGTCAGATTTGTTTCTGCTGCACCACAACAGGCAGTCCCTACGCGTTCACTTTTTCTACAGAAAATACTTAGGAGTGGATAGCAAATGTATGTTTAAGTTTATGAGAAACTTCCAAACTGTCTTCTGGTGTGGTCGTACATTTTGCATTCCCAGCAGCAACAGAGGGGAGGTCTGGTTGCTCTGTATCCTTGCTGGCAACTTATTAGTGTCAAAAATTTTTATTTTTTTAAAGTTAATTCTAGCCACTCTAATAGGTGTGTAGGATTTGTTATCATCCACGTGACTTCAGTAAAGTGTCTATTTAAGCCTTTGCCCATGTCCTATCTGGATTGTATTTTCTTACACTTGAGTCCCCAGAGCTTGGACATATTCTAGATCCAAGTCATTGTTGGATGCAGGATTTGTAAAAATTTTCTCCCAGTCCATATTTTTTCCCTTAAAAGTGTCATTCACAGAGCAAAATTTTTCATTTTAATGAAGTCCAGTTTATCAGGTTTATTTTCATTTGTGGGTTGAGCTATTGATTGGTGTTATGTCTAAAGAAATCTTTGCCTAGGCCCGAGATTTACTCTAATTTCAGTTTTATGTTTGACTTTTTGATCCGTATTCCATTTTGAATTATTGATTGTGAGGTTTAGGCCAATTTTTTTTTGTTTGTTTTGCCTATGAATGTGTCCAAGATAATCTGTCTCAGTACCTCTGTCAAAAATCATTTGTCCATATTGAGTGGGTCCATACTGGGTGTTCCAGTTTCTTTTCTCTTACCAATAGTACACTATTCTGATTACTATAGTATTATAGTAAGTCTTAAAACTGGGTGGTGTGTTTCCCCTGATTTTTTTTTCTTTTTCAAAATTTTTATCTATTCCAATTTCTTTGCCTTTCTACAGACATTTTATATGGTCACACCTGTGACGTATGGGAATTCCCAGGTTAGGGGTCAAGTTGGAGCTGCTGCTGCTGGTCTGTGCCACAGCTTGTGGTAACCCTGGATCCTTAAGCCAGTGAGCAAGGCCAGGGATTGAAGCCACATCCTCACAGAGATGCTGGGTCCTTAACCCACTGAGCCTCAGTGGGAACTCCCAGAATTATCTCGCTTATGTCTTTAAAAAAGTTTCAGTTAAGATTTTGGTTGGTGTTATGTTAAATTTAGGGATCATTTTGAAGAGAATGGACCTCTTTATTATGGTGACCCTTCCAATTCATTGCAGGTTATGTTTCTCTGCTTAGGTACTCTTTGCCTTCTTCCATCAGCATTTTGTAATTTTCAGGTTCTGTACAGATTCACATTAGATTCTGTACATTTTTTTTAGATTTATAACTAAGCATTTTATTTTGAAAGGAGCTATTGTAAATGTTTTTACATTTAATTTTGATTTCCATTTTTTCATGGCTACCGTAGAGAAATGCGATTGATTGCTTTCTGTGTAGATGTGTGTTGATCTTGTGTACTGAGAATTTGCTAACCTCACTTATTAGTTTTAGAAGTTCTGGTGTGCGTGTGTGTGTGAGTGTGTGAGTGTGTGTGTGTGATCCTTTGTATTTTCTATAGAGAAAATCATATTGCCTGTGAGTAGATACAGTTTTATTTCTTCCTTTTCAACCTGTGTATCTTCTATGTTAATTTACTTGAGCTGCTATAACAAGACACCACAGGCTGGGTGGCTTAAACAACAGACACTTATTTCTCACAATTCTGGAGGCTGGAAGTCTAAGATCAAGGTGTCAGAAGAGTTGCTCTGTAATAAGAACTTTTCCCTTGGGTTACGCAGGGCCTCCTTCTTGCTGTGTGCTCGCACGTGTGCTAACACTGCCCTTCCTCAAGGTGCGTGTGGAGACAGAGGGCTCAAGAGAGCAGGGGCAAGCTCTCTGGTTTCTCCTTCCTGAAGGCTACCAGCCCTATTGAACCAGGGCTCCACTCTTACAATCTTGTTTAATTGTAATGACTTCCTTAGAGACCCATCTCCAAATACAACTACACTGGAAGTAAAGGCTTCAGAAGATGGATTTGGGGGCACCACACATAGTCCATAACATCTTTTGTTCTTTTTTCCCCATATTGCATTGACTAGGACTTACAGTATAATACTGAAGGGGAGGGTGGGTGGAAATCTTGCCTTGCTCATTGTCTTGCCTTGATCTTAGGGGAAATTCAGTCGTTCTCCTTTAAGTGATGTTTGCAGGAGGTATTTCTATAGAGGTCATTTATAGGTTGAGGAAGTCTGCTCTATTTCTAGTTTTCTGAGACTTTAAAAATCATGAAGAGATATTGAATTTTATCAAATGCTTTTTTTTGCAACAATTGATGGGATCATGTGTTTTTTTTCTTTATACTCTTAATTTGGTGATTACACAGATTGACTTTGAAATACCGGGCCAGTCTTGCATGGCCAGGATAAATTCCACTTGATCATGGTATATCATTTACTTTGCATCTTGCTGGATTTGAGTTGATCATGTTTTGTTGAGGATTTTTGCTTCTATGTTCATCATGGATATCAGTTTGTTGTTTTTTCCCCTGTACTGTCTTTGTCTGGTTCAGGTGTCAGGGTAGACAGCCTTATTAAAAATGTGTTGAGAATCATTCTCGTGTATTCTGTTTTCTGGGATCGCATAGAATTGGTGTTATTTCTTCTTTAAACATTTGGCAGAGATCACCAGTGAAACCATCTGCATCTGGATGCTTCTTATATGAAAAGATTTATTTATTTATTTATTGATTGATTGATTGATTGATTGATTGTCTTTTCTAGGGCCGCACCTGCGGGATATAGAGGTTCCCAGTCTAGGGGTCTAATCGGAGTTGTAGCTTCCGGCCTATACCACAGCCACAGCAATGCAGGATCCGAGCCATGTCTGCGACCTACACCACAGCTCATGGCAATGCCGGATCCTTAACCCACTGAGCCAGGCCAGGGATTGAACCTGCAACCTCATGGTTCCTAGTCGGATTCATTAACCACTGAGTCATAATGGGAACTCCTGGAAAATTTTAAACTACAAATTCAAATTATTTAAATTTATAGGACTACTCAGTTTTTCTATTTCCTCTGGGGTGAGTTTTAGCCATTGGTGGTTTTTGAGAATTGTTTCATTCCATCTCAGTTATTGAGTTTATGTGAACAGAATTGTTCTGAGCAGCTCTGATTTGACTCCTCACCTGGGAACTTCCATATGCTTCACCTGCAGCCCTAAAAAAGACCAAAAAAAGGGAAAAGTTCTTCCATAGCCCTCAAGCTGTTAAAAGGTCTCAGATCTGCCATTTTGGAGCACTAATCCTGCTTTTATCCCTCATTATATCTGTGGTGCAAAGCCGTAATTCTTCACATGGGGTGGCAGGGCCATACTGCAATCTCCCCGGGAACTGTTTCAAGTGTTACTTCTTCCTCTTTCCTCCAAGCTGCTTTCCATTTGGAAAACAATGATAAAGATTGGGCCCTAAGTCTTAACTGTGTTGGGTAAAAAATTTTGGAGACTCTGAGACATTTCTGCAAGTGATTCCTTACATTAATCCTTGGGGTTATGATAAAAGAGTACTTATCTGGTCTGGAAGTATGCAGACTTGTCATCTTCTCTGGGGCTTCACTGGCTTTCTTAGAACATTATTTTTAGTGCATGCTACAAATCTTCTCTTGTGTGGTTCTGTCTGGGCTGGTCTGTTTCTTCAGAATGGAAGTTATTTGGAATGGTGACTGCCATTTCCATTGCCACAGGAAAAGGGTCAGAGATATCTCACCTTGCTGCAGGGGGTGGGGCAAACAGGATTTGGACAGCGCTAGACAAGAGCAGAGGGCATTCCAGTGTAAGGGCACAGAATTAGCAAAGGCTCAGGAGTACGGAGGCATAGGATTGCCAGGAAGAGGGGAAAGTAGAAGAGGAGAGAAAAAAAACCCAAAAAACCCTGTCATCTAGAATTTATTTATTTATTTTTTGGCTTGAGTGTCTATCCCCAGCTACCTACACTCAGCTACCCCCCAAAGTTCCAAGTAAAATTTTTCTCCTACACTTTGTTGTTCTTCTGGGACATCCCACACGCCTTTCTATGGAAATGTATCTTTTTCTCTCTTTCTCATCAGCTGCAACGGGTAACTCCTGTTCTCCTGAAAAGTCTGTGTCAGGTCTTCAGGTCTTTTTCCTGGATTTTGTAGATCCTATCAAAGGGTCTGACACCATCCTAGTTTGAAAAGAAACAGTTTTTTTTTTTTTAGAAGTATAGTTAATTTACAATATTGTGTTTCAAGTGTATAGCCAAGTGACTGTTATATATGTATATATTCTTTTTCAGATTCTTTTCCATTATAGCCTTTTATAAGATATTGCATTTTGGAAAAGAAACAATTCTTAACTGACTAATGGCCAAAAGTACTGGTGAACAATTTGAGACATACGGCCTTTGAAAAGGATCTTGCAGATGAACGTTTCACTCAACAAAACAAACAATATTACATGGGAAAATAGACCCTATCATGTGATGCAGAATGTTTAATTTTGTAACCATCCATTTATCTTCCGTCTTCGTCTTCGTGTACAGAAGGTGTTGGAAGTAGTCATTATCAAAATGTTAGTAGTTGCTACTTTGGAGGGAAGTTCTGGATGGTTTGACATATATATATATATATATATATATTTTTTTTTTTTTTTTTTTTTTTTTTTTTTTTTTTTTTTTTTTTTTTTCTAAATGATCTGTGCCCTCTTCCTTGCTCCACAATAGACTGTGTTTCACGACTGTGTTTCTGTGTGTCTGATGTGGAGCAGAGTCCTGGCCCTGAGTTGGTGTTTGTTGCATGAATAAGTGAGTGACTAATATGCAATGGTGAAAATACACTAGTCGGAGATTCAAAAATCACTGAGGGGTTAACAATTAATAAGGCAATGTGAAAGGCCTTTATAACTGGTAAATTATTGAAACTATGGCAAAATCTCTAGGCTCCCCCCCCCGCGCTGCCTGGTTAGATGAGCCCTTTATAAACTTTCTCTTGGAACCGCTCCTTTCTGGAAGTCTGGGGCAGGTAACCCGAGCTCGTGTTTAACTCAGATTTATTTTACTTCAAGTTGTCCTCTTTTAGAGCTAATTTAGTAACGCTCATGCCCTTTCTCAAGATTTTTATCAGGTGGTGGTGAACTTTTAATGAATATAATAGAAAACATTTCCCCATCCTAGCTAACGGAGGGAATTTGAAATGCATTTTGACCTCATCAGCTTCTTTCATCTGGTCTCTGTAATCAGTTTTATAAAAAGCACATGGCTGCCCTGCTGTATCTTGATCGAGCACAGTTTTTGTGTCCCATTACAAAAACTGGAGAACTGGTTTCAATCTTGAGATAATGCGGGAGCCGTGGCGGGCGATGGATGATCTGTCTACACTGCGCCCCGGTGTCAGGGACAGGGAGCTGAGCTGAGTCCAGTTCTCAGCCCTGCTGCTCTGTGATAGCGATGACACGGGAGTGCTGTCAGGGGGTGTGTGTCTCTGCTTTGTCCGCACGAGGACTTTGCAGACATTCACACCTGAAATCCAAGCGTCTTGGGGGATAGACATGAGGCTGCAGTAGCAGGTGATGGAGAGAAGGACAGATGCTTGTTCTCATCAGTATCTGCTAAGAGGATACAGGAGTGGCTCTTATGGCTTTTTCAAGGAGTTTTTCTAGGTGGGAAATTTTAAGGTAATGAGCCTTCTTCCCAACCAGCTCCACAGAGAATTGACTCTGTGGCTTTTAATCAAATGGTAATTGTACGTGCAACACGTATTTATTGTATATCCACTGTGTGCAGCAAGTATTCATTTTACACTCTGTACCAGCTGGTATTCTGGGTACCAGCCTTGTTCTCAGGGCTTGAAATATGTCTGTGGACAAAATGATGGCAGACTGTCTCCTCCTGTAGCCAGTGTGGTTCTCAGAAGATAAACAAGGACCAGAACAAGCCAACGTGAGGGCCTGCTGGAAGGTGACGGTGTTGTAGAAAGAAGGAAAAGGTTGAATCCAGCACGATCAGGAGCAACCAGGATGGAGAGAGCAGGGCTCGTGGATTTAGGTGTTGGGAGAAAGCCTCACTGGGCAAGTCAGGTGTAAGCAAGAAAACCTAACAAAACAAACAATTAAAAAATCCCAACTAGGAGTTCTCATTGTGGCTCATCAGGTTAAGAACCCGACTACTTACTATCCACGAGGATGCAAGTTCTATCCCTGGCCTTCCTCCGTGGGTTAAGGAGCTGGTGTTGCTGTGAGCTGTGGTTGCAGCTGCATCTTGGATTGTTGCCACGGCTGCGGTGTAGGCTGGCAGCTGCAGCTCCGATTCAGCCCCTAGCCTGGGAACTTCCATATGCTGCAGGTGCGGCCCTAAAAAGAAAAAAAAAAAAAAAAAAAGAAAGAAAGAAAGAAAAAAAAGAAAAATCCCAACTATGTGACCGGCTAAGTCCTGGGATTTGTGTATTTATCCATCCCCAACTGAAGATGACCGGGCTGTGAAGTGTGAGGCCTGCCGGCTGACACCTGACTGCAGCGTGTGCACCCCTGCAATGGCCCCGTTGGCCCCCGAGCCCTGGTTCTTCACCCACCGCTCCTTTCTCCTGGCATCTCCATGGTCTTGCCTTCTGAAACGCCACCCTCTCGCATTTCCACCTCTGCGCATTTCCTCGTTGCTCTCGTGGGAGCTCCTTTCTGTCACCTGAGTCTTTGAGTGTCGCTCTTCTCTGACGTCCTTGCCCTGCTCTCCGCTTTCCCTGGGTAAGCCCGCCTCTTCCACAGCTTCTGCAACCACTGGTGCGGTGGCGACACCAGACCATCTCAGAGCTGTGAGCCCTCGGCTCCCTTCCCATCCACCCAGCTCCCCTCGGTGAGTCCAAAACAGCTCATCAAGCTGTTTCCCCTTGGGAAATTTGTATTTTGGTAAAAGATTTATGTAAGTTTAAAAAGCAACATTGGTATCCAGTTCGTTTGATGTTTTTGTCTTTTTTTTTTTTTTTTTTTTTTTTTTTTAATGGCTGCACCCTCGGCATATGGAAGTTCCCAGACTAGGGACTGAATCCGAGCCATAACTTCGACCCATGCTGCAGCTGTGGCAGCAATGGATCATTTTAACTCACTGCACCGGGCTGGGGATTGAACCTGAGCCTCTTCTGCGAGCTAAGCTGCTGCAGTTGTATTCTTAATCCACTGTGCCACAGTGGGAACTCCCACTTAATGTTTTTGTTATTTTGATGGTTGCACTGTAGCTACCCCTATCTGACCATCCCATAATTAATTCCCCCAATTCCTTATTGTTGAACGTTTACATTGTTTCTGAATCTTTGCTCCATACGCAGCTGTGCAGTCAGCCTTCTCTCCTTCAGCATCTGAATCTTGATGTTTTCTTGGCTCAGCATTGGCTCATACATATAATCAATTTTGACCTGAATTATTAATTCCTTGGAAGGTGATTTGGTGGGTCAAAGCTCGTGGAAAATGCTTAAGATGGTGATGGTTGCTTGTTGCTCTTTAGGAGGGGACAGTCAATTGTACCTCCACCACCAACGAGGGACGTCTTCCCAGTGCTGAGCTGCCAATCTCCCGGATTCCCTGGATTGTGAGCCAGGGTGGGCACGGCTTCATATGCTCGTTGGTCGGGTACATTCTTCTGTGAATTGCCTGTTTTTCTATTGCAGTGTTTTCCATCTTTGATCTTTTTTTTTTTTTTTTTCCTTTAATCTTTTTGGCCAAGTCTGGGAAGTTCCAGGGTCAGGGATCGAACATTCCACAGCAGGGAGCTGAGGCTCAGCCATGACAGTGCTGGATCCTTAACTCACTGTGCCACCTGGGGACTTTTTGACTATTTTTAGAAGACTTGTTCTAATTAAGACTTCTGGGATGCAAGCGACAGGAATAGGCTTGAGTTAGGACGCATGAGCATGGAGCTCGCTGCCAGGAGGCAGTGCTCTCAGGAGGAAGAAGAGGTGCTCCCGGGCTCCCTTTGGCCCGGCGCTGAGAGATGAGTGTCTGAAACTCTGTGGCTTGTTCTCTCCTCAGTCTCAGAGGCCCCTGACCTCATGTCCTTGGTGCTCCCTGATGCTGCCCACCTCCTGCCCCAAATGGCCTTCCCTGACTTCCCATCTTGCTAGTGACCCAACAGAGTGACCAGCCCAGCGTGTCCCCACTCTATGCCCTTGCAGCTCCAGTGCCTCAAAGGTCTCTGTGTTTTTCAAGATGGGATGTGACTACCCAGGTCTTCCTTGAGCCAGGCCACAAAAAGGGCCAGATGATGGCCGGCCTGTGTCCCTGTCACACGTCCATCTTTGGCTCCATCAGTCGCTTGAAGGTTGACAGGTGGGGTGGGTTCTCTGGATGGGACCAGGGGCAGGGCAGGCAGGGGAGCAGAAATAATAAAGACGTCTGACATTTGCTTGTCGGACAGGTCCTAAGCGTTTTCCACTTCCACTTAGGATATGTGTATTTTTCCTAGCAATTGACTTCTCAACATTATTTCTTTAAATTTTTTTTTTTTTTTTGCTTTTCAGGGCCACACCTGTGGCATATGGAGGTTCAGACTAGGGGTCAAATCGGAGCTGCAGCTGTCGGCCTTCACCACAGTCACAGCAACACCAAATCCGAGCCGTGTCTGCGACCTATGTCACAGCTCGTGGATTCTTAACCCAATGAGCAGGGCCAGGGATTAAACCCAAACCCTCCTTGAAATGGTCAGGTTCATTACCACTGAGCTACAATAGGAACTCCTAAAATTTTTTGAATGTGTGCATTAGCGTGGCTCTAAATGCCAGAACCATAAGAGTGTCATCCTCAGAGGAGTGTCCCTGTCCTTTCTCTCCGCCTTACCCTCCTCCCTTACTTCTTCTGCCTTTCCCTCTGGGTACCAGCCTTGTTGGATCTGACCTATCCTTCCTGTACTTCTGTTTGCACGAATGAGGAGATGCAGGTAGATTTTATTTTTTTTAATGAAAATATAGTTGATTTTCAATGTTCTGCCAATTTCTGCTGTACAGAAAAGGGACTCAGTCATACACACACACACACACACACACAGGCACACACATATACATATATATATATACACAAACCCAAACACACACACATATTCTTTTTTAAAAATATTATCTTCCATCATGGTCTGTCCCAGGAGGTTGCGTATAGTTCCTGTGCTGCACAGCGGGACCTCATTGCTTATCCATTCTAAATGCAATAGTTTGCATCCACTAATCCCAAACTCCCGGCCCCTCCCACCCCCTCCTTCCTCACCTTTGGCAACCACAAGTCTGTTCTCTGTCTGCGAGTCTGTTTCTGTTTTATAGATAGGTTCTTCTGTGCCATTTTTAAAATTCCACATACAAGTGATGTCATATGGTATTTGTCTTTCTCTGTCTGACTTACTTCACTTAGTATGAGAATCTCTAGTTACATCCGTGTTGCTGCAAATGGCATTATTTTAGTCTTTCTTATGCCTGAGAATATTCTGTTGTGTTTATGTACCACATCATCTATCCATTCCTCTGTCAATGGACATTTAGGTTGTTTCCCTGTCTTGTGAATAGTGCTGCTATGAACATACAGGTACCTGTACCTATTTGAATTGTAGCTTTGTACAGATAGATGTCCAGGAGTGGGACTGCTGGGTCACGTGGTAGTTCTGTTTTGAGTTTTCTGAGGAACCTCCATACTGTTTTCCATAGTGGTTGTACCAATTTACATTCCCACCAGCAGTGTAGGAGGGTTCTGTTTTTTCCACACCCTCTCCAGCATTTACTATTTGTAGACTTATGAATGATGGCCATTCTGGCTGGTGTGAGGTGGCACCTCATTGTAGGTTTGATTTGCATTTCTCTAATAATTGGTGATGTCAAACATCTTTTCATGTGCCTATTGGCCATCGGTATGTCTTCTTTAGAGAAATGTCTCTTAAAGTCATCCGCCCATTTTTCTTTTTTGATACTGTATATTTTATTTCCCTGCTTTTCCTACAGTGGTATATATGCTTTTTTTCAATGCTTCCATTTTTCACCTGACTAAACATCCTCAATATCACTAATGGTTCAGGAGGATCTCCCTCCTTCTTTTTGCATCTTCTGAGTGGACATTCTGTAGTTTACTCCCTCTTCTGTATGGCCATTAGGTTGTTTCAACTGCTTTGCAGTGTAACTGCCATAAAAAGCTTTGTGTCTACCTGTTTTGTATTGTTGGAGGTGTATATTTAGGTTAGATTCCAGAAGCTCAGTTGCTGAAGCAACAGGTAAATACATTTGGAGCTTTTTAAACTCTCCCCGTATTCCCGCTCCAAAGGGTTTTATCAGTTTGCATCCCCACTGTCAATGCACAAGGATGTTTGTTTCCCTACAGTTTCACCAATACAAGGTGTCATTGTAATTATTAATTATTAATCTCCACCTGATGCAAGAGAAATTCTCCAGCTGCGTCATCTACTGAGGGTTGAGGATGGACTAAGGAACGGGTCCTGGCGGTTCCCTCTGTGGCACAGTGGGTTGAGAATTACACTGCAGTAGCTTGGGTCTCTACAGAGGTGTGGGTTTGATCCCCAGCTTGGCGTGGCAGGTTAAAGGACTGGGTATTGCCGCACACACTGCTTGGCTTCAGTCCCCGGCCCGGGGAACTTCCATATGCCATGGGTGCAGCCACACAATTAAAGAAAGAAAGAGACAAAGAAAGAAAGAGAGAAAGAAAGGCAGGGAGATGTCCTGGATTTCATCTCGCGTGGTCCCCAGGGTGGGAAGAAAGCACCCCGCCCCCACACCTCCAGCACTGACTCCAGGATGGGAGCCTCTGAAAACCCCCAAAGCATAGGGGCCGCCCCAGTAGTGCCCAGAGAGTTTCTGATTTGGAAGCTTCTCTGATGCTGCCAGGCCCTCCTTCCAGCCACTGGCTCTTCAGGGCAGGGGGCAGCAGGAGGGACCGGTGCCCTCTGGGTTCCTTGTCACCCAGGGAAAACCTCTGCCTGCAGCTGCAGAGATGGGCAGGGAGCTGGAAGCCTCCGTGGGTGGTGCCTTCTTCCAGGCTCTGTGCAGGCTGAGGAGGTCAGCACAGGGGGCCGGGGATTGCTCAGCGGGGCCGGCGGCCTGAGCTGCTTGGGCTCCACCGCTCGCCCCTTCCTATTAGATGGGCCCACAGCACTGTAGCCAGAGCCGGGGGTGGGGAGCACGGCCTGTGTGCCAGGGATGGGCATGCCTGCCCTCCCCCCAAGAAGGAGGGAACAAAAGCGAAACTGCTCGCCTACTGGGACATTTCTGCAGCCTAAATTTCTGGAAATCTTAAAGGAAGTGCCTTCCTCTTCCAAATGTTTTATGGAAGAAGCGAATGGAAAATTCGAAATCCAAGGCTGATCTGCCTCGGGAAGTTGGGAAAGGCTGTGATGCCTATGAAACAGGCTTGAGACCTTTGAAGTGAGGATAGTAGAAAGTGAGGGGTGAACGGAACGCAACATTTATGGGAGATTTTGGTTCCCTTTGCTGATCTCTAGTAGAACAAGTGGACAAGAGGTGAATTAAGATGTAGAGGGTTCAGAGAGTTCCTCTCGTGGCTCAGTGGTTAACGAACCCAACTAGGATCAATGAGGTTGTGGGTTCGATCCCTGGCATCACTCAGTGGGTTGAGGATCCCCGTTGCCATGAGCTGTGGTGTAGGTCACAGATGCAGCTCAGATCCCTCATTGCTGTGGCTGTGGCTGTGGTGTAGGCCGGCAGCTATAGCTCCGATTCAAGCCCTAGCCTGGGAACCTCCATATGCCTCGGGTGCAGCCCTAAAAAGACACACACACACAAAAAGATGTTCAAATAAGGCAGTTCCTTATGCAGTGATAAAGGTGTTTTCAATAAATCATCATAAAACACAGCAATTGTGTATTGTGTATGCTCAGAGAAAAATGCAGAAATTTCTCAGAAAATGACCAGGTCACAATTCTCTAATCAGGACTCAATAAAACTAGGAATTATGGATATGTGTTTCAATGAACCATAAAATGTTCCAACCTCCTAATCCAAACATTACCGATCGCTCTCTGGAATGAAGATTGGCAAAGAGAAAACAAAATACAGCCAAACGTGGCAAATACAGACAATAATGCAAAGGAGAATCTTGTTCCTCGCAAGCGTGTTGGTTTGTCGGCTGGTAGAATGCTGGCTACCGGGGCGGGGGGCGGGTGACAGGGGACGTTGTGTCAGAGGGTACAGACTTTCCGTTAGCAGATGGGACAGTTTGGGGACCTCATGCACATCCTGGTGATTACGGCTAAACATACTCTCTTATACGCTGGAACGTGGCCGAGAGAGTAGACGTTAAAGTTATCATTCCAAAAAAATAAAAAAATCTCATCAGGCAAAACAATGGAGTGTGACGTATGAGGAATGTTTTCAGTATCAAATCAACATCTTGGACATCTTAAACTTACACAAGATTATCCATCAATTACATCTCAATAAAGCTGGATATTGGTTTTTACCAAAACAGAAAGCAAGGTTTAGTTCACCCCCTTACGATCTTTATTAACTAACCAGAAAGAAGAAAATAAGGGACTAATACAAGGTGCTTTTTAAAAAGTCTAACACGATCATGTATATATATTATTCCACACTTACTTTTCTCCTGTGTAACAGCTTATTACGAATGCGTTTCTTTTAGGACCTACGATGTCTTCTGTTCCTTTTACCATTGGCAGAATACTCTATAGCAAGTAGTACTGTAGGCCAAATAGTATTATAGGAATGGGATAGTATTTATATAGATTATTATGGAGTAGTATAGATTACTTGCACCCCCTCCGGTGATGCATAGATTATTTCTGAGTTTTTTTAAAAATCAAAACACTCGAAATTCATTTTTTAAAATTCAAAAATTGGTGCTGCAGTGGGCCTCTTGGTAGATTCTTTCATGCAATATGCAAATATTTCAATAAGGGTGCATTTCTAGCTATGTAATCTTGGGTCAAACGCTGTGCATTGAAAATATTAATAGTTATTGCAAAGCCCTCCGAAGAGATGGTATTTATTTATATTCCCACCAATATTCTGTGGATGCCCCTGTTCCCGCATGCTGTCGCCTGGGGCAGGAAAGCTGGTGGTCCAGTCATGCCCCACAGAAATCTCCTGGGACTTCAGTTGGAGAAAAGATCAACGGCTTTTTGAAACCCTGAAAATACGTGTACCAGGAAGCTCTAGGGTGAAAAAAGCGAAAGCTAAGTTATTTTCCTTCCTGGATTAATATGTAACAGTGAAAAGCGTAATCAAACTTGGGTTTAAAATTTTCTCCAGGTGCCATAGAGGCATTTAAACATCAATTTTATGTGCCCTTTTTCTTTTTACTGGTGAATATATAAAATCTGCTCCAGGCGAAGCGGCCCGTGTGGCTCCAGGGATGGCCACCAGAGGGCGCACAGCGGCCTCCCTTGCAGCCAGGCTGGGGCAGCGACCAGCAGGTGGTTTCCACTGGACTGCGGTCTGTGGGGGGCAGCGAGAAGGGGTGCTGGGCAGTGGGTGTGGACCCTCAGGGCCCCAATGAGTCTTTGTTCTTTCTCTTTTAGAGAAAACCACTTTTTCCGAGTTTCGTTTCCCAAGTACACAGTGAGGATGCTCAGCACAGGCCGGGGCTGGGCTGTCAGCTGGCCAGCCATGGGGAGGAGGGCAGGGCACCTCCCGAGCTCCTGTTTTCTTTCCAGATTCTGAAGCGACAGGTGGCGTGAAGGTGGGGCCGCAGGGGGAGCCCTGGAGTGGCCTCAGTCCTGCCACTTCTAGGGGCGGGGACCTTCGTACCTGTTTCCTCGCTCATAAGGGTGGCAAAGTGGCAGAGAAGGGGGGTGTGTTTCTCTGGTTTCCTTTGTTTGGGGGTCTCCTGCTTCCCATCGGGCTGTTCTGAGAGCTCCGGCGGGTGGCTGGGGGTGACCCCTGACCTGTCTCCCCTTCGGAGACCTCCCTGCCTGGGATGGGGGCCTTCTGTGTCCCCCGCCCTCACTGAGATGTCGAGGAGACCCTGACGGACCCTTCCACAAGGCACTTTAATAGACAATTT
Organism: Catagonus wagneri; assembly: GCA_004024745.2. NCBI lineage: Eukaryota > Metazoa > Chordata > Mammalia > Artiodactyla > Tayassuidae > Catagonus > Catagonus wagneri. Next base: position 3,322,008 of record PVHT021183705.1, on the reverse strand, counting down.
CTGCACTTTTACCAAAAGAATAATATCTGCTACATTTGTAATGAACATGTATCTTGAGATCTCCTAAAATTAAACATTTTGCCCTGGTCCGTGCTGCACCTGGGTCCCTGTGTTGCTTCAAGAAAATAAGAAGCCCAGCCCATTGTTTACGGCCATTGCAGGGCTCAGAGCTCTGACTACCTCCACCTGCCTCGGCCTCCTGGTGTCTCAGGCCTGCCTGGCAGTGGCCCTTCCGGACGAGCATCGCTCCTTCACCCCGTGCTGGGGCATCCCTGAGGGCCCGGGAGGCAGGTGATGCCCGGCTGGGGCAAAAGAGGTGACAAGCGAGGAGCCAAAGAAGCCCATCCTCAAAACTGCCCGGAGAAGGTTTCTCTCCCCGGGACTAAAGCCGGTGTGATTAGATCTCGCTGGAAGTGGCCTGTTTCTGCGTTTCATGTTATTATTTACATATCAATATTGACATCGGACATTCGGTGTCAGTGCATATGCGGTGTGTGTAGGTGATACAAAGCATCAGAGAGGTAATTTATTTACATACGGTAAATATTTAAAAACTCCCATGTCTTTTGATTGGAAAAGGTGTGTTACAGGACAATTTAGTTTCAAAGGTTTCTCTAACGTGAGATTTATTGAGATGCGTGCCGTAGCTGCAGAGGTGAGACTGGGTCTCTGTGGAAGTCCTGGGATATAAAATCGGGGTTCTGCCCAGTGATTTTCGCTTTCACAATCCCATTAAGAGTTAGGACTCTTCTGTGTTGGTTAAGATGCCGTGATTAGCCCTGCGTGAATTAACAGCTGTGCAGTATTGCCTGGTAGGAACAGGGGGGCCGCTTTGAACAGTCATCTTGCAGGTTACATCTCCCCGTGGTAAGAGGTGGCCCCGTATTTCACCTGGATGGGGACGAATGGGGATTAATTCAGACCTCTCAGTGAATAACGAGGTGCAGTTCCAGAAGCGACCACTAGATGGTGCACCCGAGGCCGCCAGGGAGGCGGGAGGCTCTGGTCCCGCAGGTGTTGGAGACTTGGTTTGGTCTGGACGTGATTTCAAACAGGGCAAGGGGGCTGCGCCCTGAAGATTGGGATCTCTGCGGAGTTGTTTCCTGTCCCCCCAGCTAGTCCTTCTGCAAAAGCCTCTTCCATTCCAGTGGGGTTCTGTCTGGAGCCTCGGAAGGCCTTCTTTGGGGGCTATCATTTACCTGCAGAGATGGAGCGTGTAATTGAAGGCGGTGCAGGGCAGTGACCAGGGAAGGAATGAAGAAGGGGGCCTTCAAGCTGCACCTCTGCTATGCGCTGGACTGGGTCTCTCATCTCCCTGTGTTGCAGCACTGGTCCCGGGTAACCTCAGGACGGGACCTTATTTAGAAACAGAGTCATTGCCAAGTTAAGGAGTCACGATGAGGTCATGCTGGAGTAGGGTGGCCCCAGTCCAGCCACTGGTGTCCCGCTTAGAAGGCAGCCTTAGGAGGACAGAGACCCAGGGAGACAGCAGGGGTGGGAGGGGCGCAGCCACAAGCTGGGCGCCCCCCGGAGCTGGAAGAGGCGGGAAGGCCCCCCTGCCTCTGAGCCGGCATAGAGACCTCTGCCCTGCGGACACCCCGATTCCCACTTTCTGGCCTCCAGCACCCGGGCACCAGCAGTATCTGCTGTTTTAAGCCTGGGGCCGTTGTTACAGCTGCCCCAGGGAACCAGCCCCAGGGCTGGAAAATGTGAAGCGAGCGGAGCCCAGGGCCGAGGCAGGTTCTGTGTTTGGCGGCTGAGACGCGAGGCCCCGTGGGAATCGGTCGGGTCTCGGCCCGCGTTCTGTGCCCCTCGTGGAAACACGCAGGTTCCTGGCCCGGAAGTGGTGGCGCTGGGATGGACCGGCCGGGCGGGAGACAGGGCGAGCCTTGCTCCCGTCGGGGCATTTTCAGGGTTCTCCCCTCCAAGCTGGGGTGGAGTGGAGCAGCGGGGCTTGCTGGTCTTTAAAATTCAGCCCCGAAGCCGGGCACAGGGAAACCTGTGAACTCAGGCAGTGGTCCCGAGAGCTGCCGGCGGCGGGGGGGGGGACAGGGGCACAGCCGATTTCTACTACTTATCTTGGCCGACACTGCCTCGGGCCCGCTCCGGGCTTCTGTCCTCACGTCCTGTGGCATCGGAGTGCCAGAGGGAGGAAAAGTATGTCCTCCTGACCCCGTGGGACCCCAGGGTGGTTCCGGGACGCGCCCCGCAGTGATGGCAGGGCCTCGCATCCCGCAGAGGTGGAAGTTTGTGACACTTACTTGGTCTGCTGAAAACAGAGGAGAGGCGTGGGCCCACCTGGCTTCTCCCTGGACCACCTTCTCCTCTGGAAGAGGCCAGGACAGGCCAGCTGTCCTGCCGGCGAGGCCAGGGCTCGGTCACCCGACACCTGCCCAAGATGGGAGAAGCTGCTTGTCACAGATGAACGGAAGTCCCTTCTCTTCTTTTTCTGGCTCAGGAGCCACATTCTTGCAGGACTCTAGCCCCTTTGCAACTCCCCGCCTCCCCCACTCCCCTGGGAGCCTGGGCAGGTCCCCTGCTCCATTCTGATGGGATGCAGGTCGCCCACAGCCAAGCATCCCTCAGGCAGGGCGGACTAGTGACATCCGCTAGGAAGACAAAGTCAGGTACTCAGGTGTGCGGGGGGCCTCCAGCCCGGCCGGCCAGGGAAGCGGGCATTGTGTCACTTTCCGAGAGGAGGGAGTGGCGGCCACAGAGGAGAGTGGCCACCTGCTGCCCCAGGCCCCCCGAAACGTGCACTATAATTATGGACCCGCAGGTCTTTGCAGAGTTCTCAGTTTCCGGTAAATATTAATGGATCGCTTTTTATTCATTTCGCTTATGTTTTTGAAAGATGGCCTCAAACAAAAAGATCCTATCTGTATGTTGCGCTTTAATTTATTTTCACCTTTTTTCTCCTTTGGAGACCCCTGGTGTATCATCACTTTGTTTACCACAAATTAAAGCTGGGCTGATTGTTTACCAGGCTGCAGGCCCCTGTGCATTGCTCTGCACTCTCCTTTTTTTTTTTTTTTTTAATAATCACAACCTGGGATTCATTTGCAAGAGGCCCTAATCTGCATAAGAATTATACAATTAACTTTTGATTAACCACCTAGTTCTTTTTGAAACCACAGTGTATAGGATACTCTGCATTTAAATAATTTTCCTTAAATGGGGAGCAGGCTTCTCATTAAGCTGGTGAGTTTGACTAAACAACAATATTTGGGATAATCAGAGTCAAACAATAGTTAGGGCGCGGATGTCATCTTTAAATATAACAGCCGAGATAAAGGCCCCCAGATTGGGCCTTATCGAAACACAAAAAAATCAAAGCGTCCTCTTGTTTGTGGCGAAACGCGGAGGCCCCCGTGATGTCTGGCGACCATTGTCTGGCGAGGCCGCGGCAGGATTTGCATTCAGGGGGCCCCGTGAACACGCGTTGCGTCACGTAACCGACTTATCTCCAAGTCTGACAATAATTATCAGGGAGAATATACTCAGAATGACTTTTTTGTGATTTTTCTGCCTCCCCAACACAAGGAAGGGGAGATAACAGCCTAGGCAGAGAGGAGAGAGTCTCGGAAGACGCTCCCGGGGGCTGGTTCTTCGATTAAATTTGCTCTGCCACTCCGGTGCCGCCGAACAAGTGGGAAGAAAGCCTGCGAGCCTTTTATATCGCGTAATAATAGACCTGAACACAGCCCTCACCCCAGATAAGATCCATTGTCGGCACAAACAAAGGGCCGTATTAAACACCCGCCGCGGAATATCTATGAGCAAAGTTTTCAGCCCCCCTCTCTCCGTCTCCTTCCCTGTGCGTTCGCCCGCCTCTGTCAGGCGATCGGGGCTCTGAGAGCTCGGCCGTGGCCGGAGCCTCCGGTCAAAGAGAGCGCGGGAGGGCAGTCGGGTCTTCATCTTGGGGGTTATGGAGGTCAAGGTCGCCCTCAGGACTTCCCTAGGTCAGGGTCGCGCCCTTCGATCCGTGGGCCCCGCTCTTCTCATTTTCGCTTCCTCCCCCAAGTCCGGCAGGAAGAGACCCTGACCTCGGAGATGGCGAATCCCAGGAGACTGGGCAGAGGGTCGCATTCAAAGGACGGGGTCATTCTGCCTTTCATTGCACTTGTCCTGCCGGCTCTCGCTGGCCTTGGGGGCCCTCGGGTGCTTGTTTGTCCTTCAAAGGGCTGTCCTGTCTCCCTCTCCGCATGGGGACTGGCAAGTCAGCGGAGTGAAGCGTCCCTAGTCCAGCCTGACTTTAAAGGCCCGTGGCACGTCCCCGCCAAGAGCCAGGTCAGCGCTGCCGGTCGGCCGCCTTTGTGGAGGCTCTGCCCCGTGTTGATGAGGCCGCAGCGCCGTGTGCGTCCGGGTCCCTGGGTTCCTGGTGGCCTCACAGCGCCAGCTGGTCCAGCAAGGAAGACGGAGCTACAGACGGAGTTTTTTGGTTAAACTGATTTCAGAATAGCAGTTTTTGCCATTGTTTTTTCCTCCAACCAAAAAGAACTGCCCGTGGTCAAGCTTTGCTCAGGATGGGTTCTGCTCAGCCCCTCCCCACCCTCCGAAGCCTTTCCTGACCTTTCCTTCCAGCGCGGGTCCCGGTGGGGGTGGAGGCTGTTCCCAGAGGGCCTCCCAGGATGCAGGATGGGAGGTGACAGGCTTGGGCAGGGGATGTGGCTGCTGCCGCCCCTCGCCCCCAGGAGCAGGGGACCCCTGGTTCTGAGTAGCTTAGTGTGGGGATGTGGGGGTGCCTGGGGTGCAGCTTCTCTGGGCGGCTACCTGGTCCAACACCTGTTCACAGGTACGGTGACCGAGCTGGCAGCGCTGGAGCGGAGCGCCGCTCAGTGGCCCATCCGGGGCCGGCAGCATCGGTCCCCCGGTCTGCCTCCCCCAGGCCACGGTCCCTGGCCGGCTTGGCCCTCAGGCTGTCCACCTCTGCCGGGAAGAAGGAGCCACACATCGTACCTGAAGCCGCCCACCGAAGCGAAGCAAAGCACCCCACGTCTGAGAGCATCTCTGCTGGAGCTGGATGTGGAGGGCGGAGAGGTCAGGGCCCGTCAGCTCTCCCCGCCTGCTTTTGTCCTGCTCGCAGCCCGACTTCGACAGGCCGACAGGCACCGTTCCTTCAGGCCATCAGCAGCTGTGCCTCCCACCCAGTCAGATGGGTTCGGTAGCTGCAACCTTTCTTCTCCAAGGGGATCCAGGCTCCAGGGCAGTCAGGTCCCGGCGGGCGGGATTTCCGAGGCCATCTCTCACTGCTCAGAGCTTCATCCCTCAGCTGCACAGGACAGGGTCTGGACTACAGAAATGACCTCTAACCATATTTTTTTTAAACAAACAAACAAACAAACAAACCCAGGAGTTCTCATTTGGCTCAGTGGATTAAGGACCTGATGTGGTCTCTGTGAAGATGTGGGTTTGATCCCTGGCCTTGCTCTGTAGGTGAAGGATCCAGTGTTGCTGTGGCTGTGGTGTAGGCCGGCCGCTACAGCTCCAATTTGACCATTAGCCTGGGAACTTCCCTATGCTGCGGGTGCAAGTACGGCCTTAAAAAGAAAAATGCACAATCGGGAACGCCGTGAAGCTTACCTTCTAAACATTCTTCCTGTGAGTGGCCGAGATCAGTTTGAAATTCAGAGAAATGTAAGGCTCAGAACAAGCCGGATGCGCAGCTGGACTTGAGGTGCTGGGGGCTTTAGGTCCGTGTCCCTGCAGTGTGCTCTGCGGGACGAAGCCTGAATCCTTGTGTGCGTCGTGCGCTGGCTTTGCCAGTGTTGAGCCGAGCACGTGTTCCTGGGGTGTGGTTCTCTCACTTGGGGGTTATTTTTGAGCAGGAAAAAGCAAGGGCAGCTGGGGAAGCAGATGCTGCCCTGCGGGTTTGCTGGGGAGCCCAGCCGACTGAGTGCGGCTGAAAAACACCTGCTAGAACCGGCACTGACCTGCAGCGGCAGGTGACACAGCCCCAGGGGCTGAGCGATGCAAACAGAGCAGAGGGCGAGGCGGCCGGACACCGAGGCTGTAGTTCAGAAAGGGCATCGCAGACACAACCTTTTCAACTGTCTCCATCTCACGTTATAAGGAGTGAAGAAACAGAGGAAGGGCAAATTGGGGACTGGGAAGATTACAGTAATATCGCTTTTCAGCTAACTGATGAGCAATTACGGCTAGTGAGATTGTTCATTTTAATTGTGTTGCATCTCTGTTTTGGCAATAAAGATTATTGTTTTGGATTACGACTTTACCCTACTATGCTAATTACTAACTTGTGAAATTAAAGTGTATATTTTCACATCCTGAAAAAAAGATTCACACCGTGTCCTCTCATAGCTTCCTTTTCTGAACAGGCCCGTAGTTTGGGGTGGTTTCTTCCTTAACATCCAAAAAGGGCTCCATTTGACCCGCAGAGAAAGTGATATTTGGTTTATTTACCAAGAAATATGGGCTTGGAAGAGGCTGTTTGTTAAGTGACTGAAAGAAATGGGAGATGTTGCCAGGAATCTTAGATGTGAGAGGACACAAGCAAATTTGGGCCGAAAACTGATTTTTCACTTTAAAGGGGATATTTCGCCTCAGGATCACTTCTGCAGGTTTCGGCGGAGGCACCAAGCATGAACCGATTTCCCCCACCCCGTCCTGCCCGAGTTCTTACATGCTGGGCTCTGAGAGCAGCACCGGTTTTTGACACATTAACTTTTTGTGGTTCATTTTTTTTTTTCATTATCAAGCTACTGATATGCAAATACCTGGAGGATTTCCCAGTCCTTTTTCTTTGTATTTGAGTCGATGAGGTGTCTGTAAGCTTTTTTTTTTTTGGATAGTGGGCTGGGTAGTAGGTATTTTAGGCTTTGCGGGGCCCTGTGACAGCAGTCGGCTCTGCTGTTGCGGCATGAGATCGGCCACAGAAGACACTTGGGTGAATGTGCCTGGCTGTGCCAAATGAAATGGTGCAAGACCAGACAGCAGCGTGGACCTGGCCCCAGGCTGCCACGTGCCCCTCTTGATACAGACCTTTAGCCACATGAGATGGTATTGGACTTGATTTATTTGATGTTGTCCAGAGAACACTGATTTCCCTTTGTCAATCAAATTTGTTTTGGAACTTGATGTTAGTGGTTGTATAATAGCTGAGTCCCACTTTTGTGCGTGTGCGTTTTTAGGGCCGCACTGGCGGCATATGGAAGTTCCCAGGCTGAATGGGAGCTGTAGTCGCCAGCCACAGCCACGGCCACAGCAATGTGGGATCCGAGCTGCCGTGTCTGCGACCTACACCACAGCTCATGGCAACGCCGGATCCTTAACCCACTGAGCGAGGCCAGGGATCGAACCCCCATCCTCATGGGTACTAGTCGGATTTGTTACCGCTGAGCCACAACAGGAACACCCATCTGTTGTTATTTTATTTTCGGAAAGTTGGTTCCAGTTCATAATTTCCCCAGCGGTGCATACAGGGCTAGCCTCCCACAGGCCTGAACTGAACCATTAACAACTTAAAGAAGGGCTTTCTAGTTAGGTGGAAACAGGAACTCTTGAGGAATTGCAGCTGCTACTTTATATTGTCTGGGCCTCCTACATCGATGATATCGACGACACCGCCTTGGAGTGAGCGGATCTTTCTCTGAGAGGCGGGGGGAGCTCTCAGGTTTGGAAAGCCGTCCCCACTGCATTTTCCCACCCATTTCCCTCCCGATGCTGCTGGGAGCCACCTCCTGTCCGTTTTCCCTCCTGATGCTGCTGGGAGCCACCTCCTGTCCATTCTCCAGTGGCCTCGCAGCTTGGAAGGGGCCGCATCCCAGTGTGAGATGTGGAGGTGGGGGTTTTTGACCCCGCGCTCCACACCTCAGCTTCACAGCAAACACAGGCGGACCCAGGCAACCTGTCCGCGGCACCGTGTGGCTGGGCGGTCTGTGTCCCTAAGTCATCGCCTGGCATCTCCACGCCCTGCACGGGAGCCCTCACTTCTTTGCAGTCCTGTTTCTTGCCTCATGCGCCCTTGGGGCCTGCCCTAAAGAGAGGGTCACTCTCGGATGTCCCCAGCACTGACTGCCTCGTGAGCTTGTTACCTGCGACTCCAGCCCCAGGCTCCTGCTGCTCCAGGCCCGCCTTTCCCTTATATTTCTTGGAAATGCATGTGAAACAGGCATCACAGGGCTACAGGGACAGAATATGTAGCTAGACTAACACTCTTTAAAACAGGCGAGGTAGGTTTAAAGAGCCTTTCTATTTTGTTTAAAACCAAATCAATGGAATTTTTGCACAGTCACCTCTACCCTCGAGTGGCTTAGATCACGTCCTCTTTGCCATGAGCCGCTTGAATGAAAGGCTTTAGAACGGTGCCCAGGGTCAGGCTGGCACCGGCATCAACTGCCTGGGCCACAGGCAGAAAAAGCAGTGTTCTCCGCCCCAGCCTCTGTCTGAAGGCTGAATTCAAAATGAATCACGTTCCTAATAAATGCAATGCTGCAAATTCTCTGAATGAACAGTGGCGAGAGCAGGAGCTGGCGTGAGCGGGAGCTTTGGAGAGAGCTCGGCCCGCTGCCTCTGCAGCCAAGGTGCCCCTTCCTCCTGGGACGATGAAGGTGCCCTGGCAATGTATGCACAACGATGCTCTCTCGAAAGCCTGGCACTGCCCTTTCGTCTGCGCAATTTGCATTTGTTAGAGAGGGTCTAAATGCCTTGAACCCAGACCCTAAACACGTTTTGGAGACTTCATTCGAGGGCATGGCATCGCCATGGGTTTTTGTGCAAATGACCCCAGGCGAAGGGCAGTGGCCTCTCCAAATAGCGCGGTCAGGGACCCACTCCTGTTTGAGACAATCTTTGATTTATTTTTCTTGGCCCCTGTGCCAGGACCCACTGTATTACAGGCTGTCTAATTGAGAGTTGGCAGCAACAGCCGGATCAAAGGCAACCCCAGCGCAGATCTTGGATCCCAGGCCAGTGGGCTCTTAGCACCGTGCGGCTCGGGAGCAAGCCCGCTGCCCGCTTTCCAGCGGCTCCCGCCAGCACCGCAGCCTCAGCATCCTACTGGCCGAGGCGTGGGCTGCCGCACCGTTGGTTCCAGAAGGAACGACTTGTGAGCTATTAAAGACGGCAATGAAGTGGCCGTGGTGACGGGGTGACTCAGGGAACGTGCCAGGACCACTGGGGCAGGCTGTCTCCTTTCGTCCGTGCTGAGCCTGTGGGCAGGAGCGGGGGGCACCCAGTCAAGCAGAGGCAGGCGGGGCTCCCCAGGGGACCGGGCCATGTGGGGGGATAGGGAGGTCCTGCCGGGAGAGAACAAGATCGTGAAAGAACATTTGGTAAGTTCCCAGACAATGGCCTTCAACTGGGTTCTCAGAACCCTAATTTCAAGGAACGACAGCAAGGAGGATCAATGACCACTGCAGTAGGAAGAATTTCAAACACTTTCAACACTGATCTACAGCGTTAACACAGAAGGAACTCCAATCCTGATGGCCTTTAAAAAAAAAAAAACAAATTGACAAACTGTTTTTAAAATCCTAAGTTTATGTGAAGGGTCAAGAAAACCAAAGCAATCTTGAAAAAGAACAAAATTGAGGGACTAGTACTTTATGCGTGTGACAAGTTGCTATGAACGAGATGAACAATAGTCCTATGAAAGTGGGATTTATTTATATCTTGCAAAATTTCTTTCAAATGTGTTTTGAGTGTTTTTAAATTAGTAGACTTTACTTTTTTAATTAGTAGACTTTACTTTTTTAAAGAGAAGTTTCAGTGTTCCGAAGAATCGTGCAGAAAGCTGGAGTTCCCCTGCGCCACTCCCTACCCTGGCCGTAGTTTCCCCCATCCTGCATTAGCGTGATACATTTGTGACAGCTGACGAACCACAACTGATATACTTTTTTAACTAGAGTGTAGTGTTTACATTAGGATTCGCTTTGGGGGCTGCGTGGTTCTACGGGTTTTGACAAAAGCCTAACATCACGTGACCGGCATTTGAGCCTCACACAGAGGAACACCGTCATCCTAAACCCCCTCCCCCTGCCCCACCTGTCCCTTCATCCCTCCATCCCCAGACCCGCCCCTATCACTCTGCGCTTTCCAGAACGGCACGTAGTTGTGGTCACGTGGTCTGCAGCCTTTTCAGACTAGAGGCTCAGGAACTTTTCTTCTAAGCTTGTGAAGAGTTTTCATCATGAACAGATGTGTTTTGAACATGGACGTGAGCCACTTTGCCCCCGAAGGGTGAGGAGGGCAGAAGCTAGACCTGAAGGGAGACTGTGGGGGGCTCTGGATGGGGGGTGGGAGGGTGGCGAAGCGGAGGTGATGGGGCCACACGCCCTATGTCTCAGCATGCGGTTGTGTGAGCCTGCAGGTGTCTGTCGGCTCCTTGACTCGGTTTTCTGCCACATTTAACAAGAAACCTCCTTCCTGACACACTGCCCGCTCCAAGCAGTGTTCCTGGCCCATCCTCCGAATGCGCTGTGGGCTCTCTGCCTCCGCAGCTCCTTGTAGCTCAGTTGCTGCAGTTTCCTTGGCTGCCCATCTGACCGTCTGCGTGTCTCGTTGCCCCTGCCAGCTCCTCTGGGCAGAGGCTTTGCCACCTCCGTGTCTGCCTCTCAGCACTTGGCACTGTGCTTGCAAAGGGCACTCAACTCCTTAATGACTGAATAAAAGCATATTTGGGAGTTCCCGCCATGGCTCAGTGGCAAGGAAGGAGCCCAGCTAGGATCAATGAGGACTCGGGTTTGATTTCCTGACCTTGCTCTGTGGGTTAAGGATCCAGCTTTGCTGTGGCTGTGGTGTATGTCGGCAGCTGGAGCTCCGATTCGACCCCTAGCCTGGGAACCTCCATGTGCCGCGGGAGTGGCCCTAAAAAGACCAAAAAAAAAAAAAAGCTTAAGTGATTTCTTCTGAAACCAGATTACATACTTTAATTCTTTCTCTAGGAAGACTCAGAAGATTGTGAGACAAGACCAGTTTTCTATGGGTTTTTTTGTGTGTGTGTATTAATTTTTCTTTTTTTTTGCTGAGCTTGGGGCATATGGAAGTTCCTGGGCCAGGGATCAAATCTGAGCCGTAGTTACAACCTGCATACAGCTGTGGCAGCACCAGGTCCTTAACCTGCTATGCCACAGTGGGAACTCCTGGTCCTTTTTTTTGAAGGCTTAGCGCCATTCATTCCCTCGGCAAAGCCACGGAGGTGCCCACTGGTTGGAGGTGGTGGGGCCAGAACCGCCTCCCTTGGCAAGGCCCCTCCCTCTCGTCCCCAGCCCCGTGCCCCGCAGAGCTGCCGCTTTGTCAGACTGGGTCTGCTGTGCAGATAAGACCTACTGAGGCCAAGGCACCTGCTGGCTTCCCACGGCTACTTGCAGCAAGGCTGGGACAGGAGCCCACGTGCCCTGCATCCCAGGCCCGCGCCCACGGTGCCTGGAAACGCACCCCTGTTGTTGTCACCCCAGTCACAGTCTGGTGGCCCTGAGAGTGAACCCTCCCCATTTTATGGCACCCGGTGAGGAGCATCAGGAAAGCCCCAGAGACAATCCGCTGGGGGTCTGTGGTTCCCCAGTTCAGTACATGGTGCCCGGAAGGGAAAGAGGTTTGGGGAGCTGTGCTCATTGGCGGGGGGATCTTTACTCGGGTAATAGTCCCTGGCTTAAGGAAATCAGATTCTCCCCAGAAGGAGAGAAGGGCCTGGGAAGGCGCCTCTCTTTTGACAGACATCAGGGACCTGGTTAGCTGTGTCCTTAGACACTGGAGGGATTTCTGGAAGGCACGGGTCTGCGCCCAGGGCTGCATCCTGCCAGCAAAGCCCATCGCCACTCAGCCCCTGCAGCGGGGCCATCTTCCTGGGCTCCACCCAGAACCTGGAAGAGCTGATGCGTCTCTGAATATGCAGCAGCCACGCTTCCCTCTCTGCCCTAGAAGACACGGGGGAGCTTGGTCTCCACCGCCTGCAGCAGATGGAGCCGTTCCTCTCAAGTGGGTTGAGTCCCCCCCCCAAGCACCTGCCATCTTCCCTGAGAGCACCCCGCCGGGGGCCTCCAGGGGCACTTGAGATGCATTCCTTCTGAGCGGAGCAGCCGATTCCAGCCCTGGAGGTCAAATGCGAATGGAGAATGGGGCGTCAAGTGGAAGCCGCGGAGAAGGCAGGCGAGAGACCCTGACAGGCAGACGGGATGGGCCCTGAGAACAGTGTCCGTGGGAAGGCTGTGTGCGAGGGTCCAGCCAGGCTGCAGTCTCCCGGGTGGAGGGGCCTGATCCTCGAACACAGCAGGAAGCGCAGGATACACGGTAGGGTCTGCAGTGCTCCTTGAACTGAGGACGGAACTGAACCAGGATGGGCTCGCTTGCTTGTCCGCTGTTGTGCCACACAGCACCGCGCAGCGAGGACGCTTTCGTCTCTCTCATTACCCCTCACTGCTCTGGGTTGGCGGAGCTCCCCTGGCTGGTCCCCGGGTTTCTCACGCGGGGGCTGTCAGCTCATCGGCGGGAATGCGTCCATCCGTGGGGATAATCCCAGCAGGGATACGGGCACGGCCGGACCCCCCTTGCTCCTCCTGGAAGTCTGAGCATCTTCTTTCCACTCCAGGTGGCTCTTCACACGGTCCTTCTTGGCAGAGCCTCCAGCAAAGAGGCCAGACCACTCTGCATGGCCGCTCAGGGCTCCAGGAAAGGCTGCAGGAAGACCTGCTGGGAAGGTGTGCCGCAAGCCCCTGCTCCCGCTGCACTTGCTAATGGCCCTCTGGATAGAACACCTCACGTGGCCAGGCCCAGGGTCCACGCTGAGGAGACTCCAGCACGGGGGGAACATCGGAGGCCTAATTCCCCGGGGCTCTGATGGAGCAGGTGCAACCAGGGCAGGGAAGGTGGGCCTTCCAGGCCGTGAGGGAGCAGCTCCGCACAGCTGCTCTGTGTGGTTCTAGGTCACGGTTAAGGGGAATAGCTAGCGATGGTCCCTACCAGAGCAAGAAGACTCTTCAGCACCATGCAGGTGTTATCCGACAGGCGGAGGGCAGGGAGGCCCGTGGGGGTGGCCAGGCAGGGGCTTGCAGCCGGCGAGCATGGAGGGAAATTTCTGGAGACTAGGGAGCTGATCTGGTAGAGATGGCCTTGAACCAGGAAGGAAGTGATAGGTGCCTGGGGTGGGGCAGCTGTGGGGATGGAGGAGAGTGGGTTCTTCCTGAGAAATCTCCTGAGAAACAGCCCATGCAGCTGACAGCAGAAGCTACAGGAGAGGAGTGAGGCCCCTGCTGGGTGCGTCCTGTGGGTGCGGCACTGGGGGACAGCCGTCTGCGCGCTGGGTGGGCGCTGCACCTCAAAGAAGTCAGGTGTTTTTTTTTTTTTTAATCAGGCAAATACTTGAGGCCGAAGTCATGGTATGAAATAAGGTAGATTTTGGAAAACAGGAAACTGATACTGAAAATGTGAAAGATTAGTGAAGATTTACCAAAAACGCTAAAACTGGTCTAGATGTCGTAAGAGACAAAATGGAAACTTCAAAAAAGAAAAATCGCACACCCAGCGTAGCGTGTGTCACATCTCAGGGATGGAGACCAGCCTTGTTCCTGCTTCTCCCTGGGAGGGGAGCCTCAGAAACAAACAAGGCAGCGGGAGGGAAGAGGCCTGCTCGGCGGCCCCTGGGCCCAGGGTGGCCCTGAGGGAGTGGGGTGGGGTGGGGTGGGGGTGGGGGGAGGGACACGGCCTTGGGAGCCGCCAGGAGTTGAGATGAGGGGCCACGGGGCCTCTGACTCCTCATTGCTGAGGCTACAGGGAGTTTCCAATTTCACACCCAGTGTCCTCGGGAGCCTCTGATTTCACCCTTTGTTCCCCGTCTCCTCCCACAAAGGCAGGAAGGCAGGGCTCCCCAGATTAGCTGGGGTGCTTGGCAGGGGGGCTCCGATTACTTTCATTCCTTGAAAGCTTGGGAGGTCCTGGGACCAGCCATCACAGCCATCAGGCTGCTCCTGGCTCCCGATGAGCTCACACCTTGGCCGTGAAGTTGTGTCGCTGTCGGTGAAGTCTTCGCTCATTTCCAAAAGCAGAACTGAGGCCCAGGAGAGGTTTTTGGGTGAGAGGAGACCTGGACCCTCCTGCCCACAAGGAAAGTTGGTTTAAGGCTTGGAAAACAAACGTCGTCGGGGCAGTGACATTGGCAGCAACCTTGAAATTGATCTGAGGTTGAACTAGACAAAAACAGTAAGACTGTGAGGAAGCGAAAAGCTGCCCGGAGAGGGCAGTGGGGTGACGGGCTCACCCGGCCCATGTCCCTGGGGCAGGACTCTCAGGAGTGACAGGCACCTGCTGGCCCAGAAGGTCAGGGGCTCAGCTCAGTCCTAATCAATCGAGTCCTGATGAACTTGACATTTGATCAGTTTCTCCAGGATTAAGTTACTTCCAGGTGGTTATGCCTGGGCTTGGAGGCAGGTTCTGAGAAGTACTTGAGGGAAATTGATTCTTGAAAATCCTCTTGTTTTCTAGTTTCGCTTTATACATCTATTCATCCATTAATGCATCCATTCCTGCATGTCTTTGTTCAGAGCCGGGGTACCGTTTTCCTTAGAGACCTTAATCTGCGGGCAGCATTTTGGACCCATGCTTGTACAGGATTTTAGGGGTGCCTCTTTGTTCTCCTTGTCCCTGCCTGACCCCGAGGAGCAGACAGGTGGCCCCAGACAACGCAGTGGGGCCGTTAACCATCCCGAGGCCGAGAAGTTAAGTTTTGTTTTACAGGGAGGTTTCAGTGCCCTGGAAGGTTCTGCTGGCCCCTCTGAGCATCCCTGCCCTCCCCCTGCCCGCGGTCCCGCAGGAGAGACAGCAGCTGTCAGGGTGGGCGCACGAGCCCTCCGGTGGGAAGAGGGAGGTTCGGGTTCCGAGCTGGGGTTTGACGGGAGGGGACCCTGAAAAGAGCAGGACGGGGACACACAGAGAAGAGGTCCAGGAAGGTGAGTGCCCCCCACACAGGTGCAGCAGAGCCACGCAGGCACACGACAAGCGTCGCACCCCAGGGAGGGGCCGGGAGCAGGGGTGAGGATTCAGGTCAACAGAGACGGGGGCGGCGTCTGAGAGGCCGGCAGGTGGGGCCTGAGGAGCGTGGTGTAGCCGGAACGAGCTTTTAAAACTCGACTTCATTTCTTAGGTTTGAGGTTCATGGCACACTCGAGGGGCAAGGGCAGAGAGGTGCCCCCACGACGGGCCCTTCTTTGCCGTGGACTTTAAGCTGGAACCTGTGCTGCGATCGCTCTCCTGAATGGCTGCAGGTGGCATCGGCTGGTGAGACTGGGTCTCCAGGAAAGGCTTACGTCCCAGCACAGCACTGACCCCGCCGAGGACTCTGGCACTCCTCGATGCCCCGCAGGCGGCTCAGAGCTGTTTCCTATTTCAGTGGGCTGAGGATGCAGAGCTGCCTCCACGGCCGGTCGGTCCACACAGGACACCGGGCTTGGCTGGCTGTGCCGCAACAGCTGGGGTCTGGCTTCAAGCTTCACCAGCTAAGGGCAGACAGGCTGGATCTGAATCCAGAAGAGACATCCCCACAGGCCTGAATTCACAGGGAGCTGTGCTCGAGGACCCAAACTGACTCAAAGCAACCGCGGAGGGTGAGAGAAATTCTGGAATGGCAGCCGTCCGTCACCACCACTCCTAGGCATTTCTGGACAGGAGCTCCAGTCCTTGCTGACTTGGGTTCACTGGGGTTTCTGACATCAGGGATGGGTTTTACAACCTCCGTCTCCACCTGGCCCTCTGTCTCCCCCTGCTGGTGCACCCTCACCAGCACCCTCCTCCGTCCCGTGCCAGCACCTTCCCAGTTGCTCACCCAGGTCCTGAGCTGGTCCCTCTGCCCCTAGACCCCGCCTCTGCAACTGAGGCCAAGGAGGTGGTCCCCACGCAAGTTCTGTCTCTGCGGACCATTCCTTTCCCACCTGAGGACTTGAACCCCTGGCCTGGGCCCTTCCAACTGGAATGTCCTTATTTAAAAACAAATTTTTTTTTGGCCCTCTCAGCAGCCTATGGATGTTCCTAGGCCAGGGATTAAACCTGTACCATAGCAGCGACCCAAGCCACTGCATGACAGCTCAAGGTCCTTAACTGCTGTGCCACAGGGAACTCCTTTTATCCATTTTTTTATTTAAAAAATGTTTTTTTGGGGGGGGGCTGGAATGTCCTTAGATTTTAGAAATAAATCTGACTATATAAATTCTTCAAACTTGCTTTTTTTTAATAATAAGAGAAATAGGGGTTCTTGTTGTGACTCAGCAGGTTAAGAATCTGACTAGTATCCATGAGGGTGCAGGTTTGATTCCTGGCCTCGCTCAGTGGGTTAAGGATCTAGCATTGCCGAAAGCTGCAGCATAGGTTGCACCTGCAACTTGAATCCGGTGTTGCTGTTGCCGTGACATAGGCTGGCAGCTGCAGCTCCAGTTCGACCCCTAGCCTGGGAGGCAGAAAAAAAAAAATAGAGAAACACATGTTTCTTATGGTAAGATAAGAAAACATACATTACACAAAAGATACAGAATTAAAAACCAACCCTGATTTGTTCTCTATGACTATTTTGGCATATACCATTTCGGACTTTTCTCCTGTGTATGCGTATTTAAATATGCGTGTGTGTAAGTGACACAAAATGTGTGTGTGTTATGTGTAAGTGACATAAAATGAGATTACCCTACTAGATATGATATCCTGTAACCTGTTTTTCACTTTAACAGCATATCTTGAACATCCTTCAGGGTAGTCTTTTTTTTTTTTTTTTAATGAACGTAGGTCATTTAGGAAGATGAGACACTGAGGAGACCTTGTCAGATACATGCAGACTGATTTCATTAAACACGTGAACACAATCTGACTGTTAGACACCAGGCGGAGGGGTGGGGAGATGTGTTTCCTGCCCCCAGGTGGTGAGGGGAAGGGGACACCCACAAAATTACATGGCCTAGCAGCTGCATGATCAGGAGTCCACTGTAGCTACAAATGGATTCTGCCTGGAGGCCCCTGGAGGGCTTCGTGGAAGAGGTGGCGTTTGCCGTGTAGAGCAGCTTTTCTTCCCTTACGTGGTACCTTTGCATTTTGCCCCGCGGGGGACATCCAGGCAGGGGAGTCGAGAGCCCTGACCTGGGAGTAGATGCAGCTGGATGCAGGGCTGTGCCCTGTCACTCTCTGGCTGGGTGTCATCGGACAAACGAGGAAGGCCTCTGAGCCCTGGGCTCCTTCTCTGCCCCGCGAGTCACTGTCCTTACTTCATCAGGTCCCTGCGAGATGTCTGTAAGATGACACTGGCCAGGTATCCAAACGCCCCCCGGGTGTGTTGTGAATGGTCAACAAAAGGCAGTTATTCCTGTTGTCAGAATTTGGCAAAGTAACTATTCACATGTAAATGCATAGTGAAATGGGCAGAGAAGATGTACGCTTTTAAGAAATTAGGAATGAAAGAAAAGAAATTAGGAATCAAGAAGGCACTTCACTGTCTTCCGGGATGTTTTCGATAAGTCCAAGGACTCCTAGGAATTTTTTCTGGGATGCAGAGAAAAAGGTACTAGATGTTCACTAGTTGGTATGATTTGATATTGTATTATATTATATTATATTATATTATATTATATTATATTATATTAACGTCTTTTTAGGGCCCCCCCTGCATATGGAAGTTTCCAGTCTAGGGGTCGAATCAGTGCTGTAGCTGCCGGGCCTACACCACAGCCACAGCCACGCCAGATCCTTAGCCCACTGGGCGAGGCCAGGGATCAAACCCACGTTCTCATGAGTACTAGGTTGGTTTGTTACCACTGAGCCACGGCGGGAACTCCCGGTTGGATTTTAAGTTGGAGAGAATCTGGAGAAAGTGTCATGGTGGAAGGTTACGGGCAGCAGAGGAGTCCTCTAAAAATATCAGCCGCATTCTGATATGACTCGGCAACAACACTGTACTGGTATGACTCAGAGATGGTTAGGTATTCTGGTATTTTTCTAAATACTATTGCCCTTAATTAATAGAATATCCTACTTGAAAATCTTATTTAATGTCTAGGTACCGCCATGTGAGCCTCCAGACTCAAGTTCCTTTGCGCTTTGGTGAAAGGAACAGCGCTCAGGTTTGATCAGTTTGGGAAAAGAGAACACGATATTGAGAACTGCACGGGAAAGGCACGCTCATCCGGCTTTAAATCAGGCCAATTTCCAATGAGTATAAACACCTTACGCTACGGCTTGTGTATAAATATGAACTAGAGAAAAGCTGTTTTAAGTTGTGAAGGCGATGATTTCCTTAATGTCCCTGTGAACGCAAAGTTCTTTTAAAGCGCGCACACACTGCCACCCCCTCTCGGATGCCATGCTCTCTTGCCACCCGAAAGTCATGGCCAAATTAAATTAATACATAAGAGACTCGTTTTCCTCAGCTCCTGCCGGAACTACTTCTGTTTCTCGAAAGGCCTTTCTTTTTCCCGACTCCCCTTATCTGAAAAGGTTTACCGTGTCTTCGTGCAAGGGGTTGTCATGCTTTAGAAAAATCACAAGCAGCAAAAAGTCAGAATTGTCAGTTCAGAAGACACTGCTTGTTCCACTGGGTACAACTGAGCAAGCAAAGCTGGCAAATGATCTTTAGAAAAAAAAAAAAAAAAAAACAGAGGATGGGAACAGCCGCAGAATGAAGATAAAAAGGGTTGCCGGCTTTATTCTCACTGAAGGCTGGCAGCGGGAAGCTGCAGGGGGGCGGGGGGACGCCTATCAGATAGGTCATCTGTTGGGCAATGAAGAATAGAAGACGGGAGACAGGCGGGGAGCAGGTGCTGCTCCCTTCCTGAGGGCAGGGACGCCCGGAGAGGTGGGAAGATGCAGCCCCAGGAGCTGTTCACCTTTCATTTAGCGCCCACTCGGCTTGCCAGGCAGAGCTTTCCAGCGGAGGGGGTGCTCATTGATAAGATTCTAGGCAACTGGGAAACACCTTCATTTCTCCTTCCTCTCATTCATTATGGGTTCATCTCTATCCGTATGGGTGTCCTACTAAATATCACTAACGTGTCAACAGTGTCCTGCTCCTGGGCTATTTATATGCTTTTCCTACCACCGTATATACTCTGTCCGTCTGTGTTGTGTGGTTTTAGGAGGCGGAAGCAAAATTAAGGCAATTGGTATTAACAATCTCATTTATTTTGTTATTTTCTTTTTAGGGCCACACCTGTGGCCTATGGAAGTTCCCAGGCTAGGGGTGGAACTGGAGCTGCAGCTGAGGCCTATGTCACAGCCACAGCAACGTCAGGTCCAAGCCGCCTCTGTGGCCTGAGCCACAGCTCCTGGCAAGTCGGGATCCGTAACCCACTGAGCGAGGCCAGGGATCGAACCTGCCTCCTCTGGGATACTAATCGGGTTTGTAACTTGCTGAGCCGCAAGGGGAACTCCTCGCGGAACTCTGCTCTTCTGTCTTCTCTGGAGGACGGAAGAGACACAGAGGGTCCTTTAAGCCAAATACATTTAGGCAAACACCCCCGACAAGGATGGTTAAGGCAGATCTTTAGGAAACGTGCCACGACTGAACGGGCTGCTGGAGTCAGTAAAGACCAGGGCTGTGTTCAGGGCGGGGAAGCAGGAGACACCCTCTCTGCGTTGCTCTCTGGTGCACCTCCACTCGGCCACGGCAGCTAGGCATCGGGTACCTCCGCGCCAGTCAGCAGCCAGAAGCCACAGCACCCGGCGCCTGGACGCTAGGCTTGCCATCCATCAGCGCCCCAGCCCGGGTGGCGGCCGGGGCCGAGCAAGCGCACATGCATCATTCATCACGTCCGCCCTCCTCCACGAGCCGTCCCAGCGAGCAGGCGTCTCCGCTGTCCGCCTCCTGACAGGTGGGCCTGGCCACGGACCCGGCGGTAAATATCTGTCTTAAACAAATTGCTGTCAGTGCCGAGTCACCAGAGGTGTTTAAGAGGGAATTAGGAATTAAGAATTTGTGGCGATGGGTAATGAAAGATGGATTGGCTTATTTGCATGGCTCTGCAAGTGTGTGCATTCAAATAGGCGGGAAAGACTCAAGTAGGACAGAAATTATGCTTCTGAACGGCTCATGCCCAAATTATCTGGCAATTAATTTGCCAGTTTCTTTCTTTAGATGGCGTGTGTGTGTATTTCTATATGCCTATGTAGTGTACACCTTGTGTATGTGTTACTGTGGGCAGTGTACTTACACACGTAACAATGTACACACACAGGTGTAGTGTACACCTTAAAATGGGGAAATTAAAACAAAAGGACTCTATGCATCCATGGCCATAGACCCGTTATCCTGCGGTGATGCTGGGCAAAAGCAGCACATTAAATGTCTGCTGTTTGTGTGCAGGGCGGTAGCTTTTGTTTGAATAATTTAAAATTCATATCAAAAAAGTCTGTGCGCCCACACTTTAGGATCCAATCTTTTGGGCAATCTAAAAGGAAAAAAAAACTTAACCGCGGCTAATAGCTTGGTTATCCAGCTCCATGCATTTTACATGCTCCAGTAGCCCAACTTAAGAAGACCGAGATGTTGAAATCAGGCTTACAGGTGTGGTCCTACTTTCTAAGAAAACCCTTTAAATTGTTAGGCCTGAATTTAAAAATGTCCCTGTTTAGGCCAAAAGGTTAGTTAGCACAGGAAAAAGAAAACCCACCATTTTCTAGCATAGAGAGGAGGTGATGGGTGTTTCCGGAAGTGACTGGGGCTGCTGTTCAAGGCAGAGGCTCGGCGCTCCGAGGGGATCGTGGATGTCAGGTCTGGTGGGATCCAGCCCGGGAGTGCCTGTCTTGAGTGGACCATGTCCTGCCCACTGCAGGTCCCAGGGAGGGAGTCCTAAGCCATCAGACTGAGCGTCCCTTCTGTTCGAGGGAGAGCTGGACATGGCCTTGGCCTCCCCCCTTTTAGGCAGCCTCTGGGGGTCTCCCCGTTTGGAGGGACACGAGGGTACCCCACAGCTCCTGGCGCCTTCGGGTCCATTCCTTCTGTCTCTTCCCGGTAGCGGTGCTGATAAATGCATTCAGACTCTTTCAGGACAGCTTCCTCCTCTGTTCCTCTATTTGCAGTTAAACAGAAGGCTCTGACGTTTTGACCAGATGGGTTAAGGAAATGTGGGAATTTCAGTCCCTGAGCAAAGGATGCATGGATGGATTTCCCGTCGTGGTTATGAAACTGACTAGTATCCGTGAGGATGCAGGTTCAATCCCTGGCCTCGCTCAGTGGGTTAAGGATCCGGTGTTGCCATGAGCTGTGGTGTAGGTCACAGACACGGGTTAGATCCTATATTGCAGTTGCTGTGGCGTCGGCTGGCGGCTGCAGCTCCGATTCAACACACCTGGCCTGGGAACTTCCATATGCCACGGGTGTAGCCCTAAAAAGAAAATAAAATACAGTATGATTGGGGCAGCAGAAGGCCCTGGCAGTCTGAGCTTTGCACATGCCTGTGTTCTGGGAAAGGGAACGGGGGGCGCTGGGTAAGAAGGATGTCATGGGGAGGTCGGGGGTTGTTGGTCCTTGCAGGGACCTTGGGAGGCGTCATCTGTCCCCAGAGACCCTCCTTTCCTGGCCAAGAAGTGACGGGGCCGGGGCGTGTCTGATGGAGCCAGCGACGCTGGGCATCCACAGGGGCCTGGCTCTGCGGCTCCCTGGTGCCCCTGGAGCTGGGGTCATAGGGTGGTTGTCTAGCTAGTGGGTCAATGGCAGATACCCTGGTCTCAGATTTTTGTCCACAGCTTGGTGGCCTATGCACTTTTGGGGAGAAGGGCGGCCGCCCTGCCCTCCTGGACCTCCTGTCACTGTCACTGCAGTGACCTTCGGCAGACCCTGGCACCGTGGCCCGAAGAACCGGGTAGGATTTGGGGAATCTCAGCAGCTGCACACTTGTGGGACTTTTCCTGTCCCGTTGACATGTGCCCCTAGCGAAGAGCTGGAGAACAGGTGGGACTAAGCTTCCACCCCAAGGTCAGGCCCCGGGCGAGGCAGGGGGATCCAGGGGCCACCGGCCCAGAAGCACGAGCACTTCCGATCTGCATTCTCCGTGTCTCCTGTGGCTTACGGCTGGGCTGTGCTGGAAGGGTCTTTGGGAGAATACTTCCTTCCATTGCCTGGAAGAGCTCATTGATCTCCTCCCAGTGGCCACACGTACATGGGGACCGTGGCTTCTGTTACACCCTGGGGCCACCTCCCCCCTGCTCCCCCGCCAAGCCCATAGCCTTCATCATCCTTGACCCCAGCTGCTCCTTCCAGTGCCCATGACCTTGACCAGGATTGTCCCTTCTCCTACCTCCGTGGTTCACCCAAGGCTTGTTCTGAAAAAATAAGTTCCATTCATCAAGCCTACAGTCCTTGTGGACCGAGTGGCACGTGATGGGTCAGGCACTGTCCTGGGGGCTGGAAAAGAGAGATTTTCAAGGTGCTTACGGGGCCCAGGGGCTTCAGCTCTGCAACATGGGTCAGGAGGCTCACCTGGACCCCAGGGACGGTGCTGTGTGTGTGTGTGGGGGGGCGCGGGACGAGTGGCCAGTAGACCGGGGAGGCCCTGAGGCTGCCGAGAAGGGGGTTGATGTGGGGCCCGTGGCTGTGATGAAGTCCCACCCCACCCACCAGTCCATGCTTCTTGGCTCCCTTGGGCCCACTGTTCCTGTGCATGAGGTCAGTTCTGGGTGATTGTATTTTTTTGTCTTTTTGCCTTATCTAGAGCCACACCTGCGGCATATGGAGGTTCCCAGGCTAGGGGTCTAACAGGAGCTGTAGCCTCCAGCCTACACCACAGCCACAGCAACACGGGATCTGAGCCGCGTCTGCAACCTACACCACAGCTCACGGCAACGCCAGATCCTTAACCCACTGAGCAAGGCCAGGGATCGAACCCGCAACCTCACAGTTCTTAGTCGGATTCGTTAACCACTGAGCCACAAAGGGAACTCCAGTTCTGGGTGATTGTTAAGGACAGAGGAGTCACAGACTGCTGGGTATATAGGATCGTCTGAAAGCTCACTCCATAGGCAGATTCCTGCCCCGGCCCCCGCTGTAAGCCTTTGGTGGGACCAGGAGCCTGGGCTTGAAGCAGCTTCTCAGAAGATGGTGATGCAGGTGGTCCCTGGGGCTCCCGCTGAGGATGCTCAACGGTGTGCAGTGACTCAAAGTCCCAGGGAGACGAGGGGCCCCCTGCTGCTGCCTTTCACTCTGCTGTGCTGCATGCACCCCATTAGAAGCGAATCCCATTTTAGCTTTTTTTTTTTTTCTTAAAAGTACTCCCTCGCTCCACTTTCCACCACCTGGGAGGAAAATGCCATTTTAATCTGTTACAGAATAATATTATTAATAGATTTATACAGTAATAATTTAATACATCTGGTAAGTAATATAAATAATATTAAGGAAGATAATAAGGTTTCACGTCCAGGGTAAAGGAGGGGATCTGCAGAAAGGTGATCTGCAGTCACTCGCTGTGGGGCTGGGGAGCGTGCAAAGGGGGGTGGGGATAGGAGGGAACAGCATGCTTGGGTTCCGGAGGTAGGAAGAGGCCCCTTGGGTGGCAAGAAGGAGGCTGGGACACTAGAAGCCCCTTCCTGCCGGGCTGTCCCCTTGCTCCCTCTGAGCTGGGCTGTGACAGCACCCTGTCTCAGCTGCGTCCCTGACGGAAAGTTGCGTCCCCTACCTCTGTCCCCTCGCTGACCACGGCGTGAGTCCGCATCAGCGCAGGGGGGAGGGGGCTTTTCAAGCTGGTCCCTGTGGCTTGGGCTCTCCCACTAAAGGGACCAGCTTTGGTCCTTCTCCAGGGCCCAGGGCCCAGAGCCCCCCACCCTCCCGACCTGGCACCTGCCGGGTCTGGCCCGCAGCACCCGCCCCTTCCATGCAGCCCCTCTGCATGCCATTAGGCCCGGTGACAGGCACATCTGCACGCAGCACGCCTCTCTGCAGGTCACTGAGTCATTAGCGGAGACGAGAGGAGTCCAGATGTTAAGGAACGTGGCGGCGCCTCGCGGACCCACCGCTGGGACGAATAAACACGGGATGCGTGCAAGACAATCGGGTACCAGAAGTTTGGCAAGTCGGCACCCTTAGGAAAGGAGAGGCTGGTGACACGGGGGTGGGGAATGGGGTGGCAGTGGGGAGAAGGGGAAAGCGCTTTGATCCCAGCCACCTCGGGGATGAGCGCTTTCTTCTCGTAGGAAGGGCGCAGGGACCACCTCCATCCCACTTTCAGAGGGTGCCAGGACACCGGCCCCTGTGAGGCTGGGCTTGATGTGCTCCTGGCCAAGGCCGCGCGGAGGGGTGAGGCCTCCAGAGTGAGAGGAGGGTGAACCCCGAAGCTTCGGTTTTCGAAGGGAAGACCGTACACGCTTGGAGGCCTGTGAGGATCTAGGCACCTGGGCTGAGTGACATTAGCTCGGGCTCATTAAGAGGCACGAGGAAGCTGCTGGCAGGATTTGGTCCCTCTGTTCTGCCATCTCCAGTGACCGCGCACCACACGCCAAGCTCAGGGATCTGAGAGCAGAATCTGGAATCTGGCATGTGTATTTCAACACAATACAGAACTGCTTTCTTTTTTTTTTAATTTTTTTTTCACAAAATATCTTTGGTTGGAATGTAGCCTAATAGCAAAGGCTCTGGCTCTTAGTCAGTGGCTTCGAAGAAATTAATGGGAAAGCGGTGGCACAGTACATCCAGTGAGTGTTCTGAAAAAAAAAAAGAAATGTTTTCACAAAATTTAATGAAAGGTTTATTGAAAATAACCCCTGTAATTGCACTGTGATCCATCCCCTGACTTCTTGCACGTGGAGAGGCTTCACGGTCTGGGTCCTACGAGGATTCGCCGGCTCAGTTATTTCCAAGACAAAGACGGCTGTTCAGGTGTGACCTGGTCTGCCTCTCACGGATGTATTCAGGATTTGGTTAGCGGAAAGCAGACCAGGACAACGACTGTGGCGAGGACGAACCCAAGACGCCCAGACGGCGTGCTTTACCTTAGGGGCATGACCACAAAACTTCACTTTGAATTTTCTGACTGCAAATGAGCTTTGCCCGCGGATTCCTCTTTCCGCGGCCGACAGAGGCGTCCGTCCGGTTCATTTGGCCACGCACGCCTGAAGATGCCGTCTGTGTCCACACACTCTTTTTTAGATTAGGGTTTTATTAGAAGGAAATCTCTCAGAGTTCCCATTTCGGGGCAGTGGGTTAAGGACCCAGTGTTGTCTCTGTGGCATCTCAGATTGAAGCTGTGGCTCATATTTGATCCCTGGCCTGGGAACTTCCAATGCCACGGGTGCAGCAAAAAAAAAAAGGAAAAAAAAGAAAAAATACAAAAAAAGAAAAAAGAAAAGAAAAAGGAGAAAGGAAAAAGAAAACCTCTCACGATGCAGCTGACAGAAATAGTAGTACTAATGTCAGTTCTTTTAAGATCCATTCTCTGCTCCTTTGGGCAGAAACGTCCTGGAGGAATGTCTACCTTGATCCTCAGTTTCTTGCACGGAGAAGACACACTGGCATTATTTTGTACAGTTTATTTTCCTTAATTGTAAGTCTCATCCAATTAATTTGTCCAGTATTTTGTGAATTTAAACATTCAAGAAAGACCAGCAAGCAGAGTTCCCAACATGGCTCGGCGGTAGCAAACCCATCTAGTATCCATGAGGACACAGGTTTGATCCCTGGCTTTAAGGATCTGGTGTTGCCATGAGCTGTAGTGTAGATAGCAGACATAGCTCGAATCCAGCGTTGCTGTGGCTGTGGTGCAGGCCGGCAGATGTAACTTTGTTTTGACTCCTAGCCTGGGAACTTCCATATGTCGTAGGTGGGGCCGTAAAAAAAAAAAAAAAAAGACCAACAAGCAACTGGCAATCAAGATTTGAAGCTCAGGAAAGAGAATCACTCACTGATTTTTTTTTTTAAGTCATCCATTCATTTCTCCAACAACCGCCCTTTGCTGAGTGAGGTGTGCTCCCTGCCCTCCAGGGCTCGTCCTATGGGTGACACGCTTTCCGTGGTGTGTGGTACACAAGGGCCATGGTCACACTGGTTACATGTAGGTAACACTGGGCTGGGGGGGCTGGGGTGAATTCCTCGGGGTGGAGACTAAGCCAGAGACTCAATATTTGGGAGCTGGCTTGCTAGGGATGAGAGAGGAAACTGCAAGATGTTTCTTGAGACTGAGGGTTAAGAAATCAAAACGTGTTTAATAAGGTCCTGCTGTGCAGCCTGGGGAACAGCAGTCAGTATCCTCTGATAAACCGTAATGCAAAAGAATATGAAAAAGAATGTGTGTGTGTGTAACTGAACCGCTTCGTGTTCGGGAGAAACTAACCCAACACTGGAAATCAACTATACGTCAATAAATTTAAAAAAAGAAGTCTAAGACCTCAGATGGTCACTGCTGTCATGTTCATTGTTATGTTCAAGGTGACATATCGTCATAGAGTCAAAGCCCGGGAGAACGGAATGCTTAAGAAGACCCTGTCTCTGTCTTCGTCATCCAAGCCGTGCAACCCAGACCCCAGGGGCAGAAACTGTCCTTACTTACATCAGCGAACGGAAGAGTTGTGCCTTATCAACTGGTTGCAACACAGGCTCGCCCGTGGGAAAACCAGACAGAAACGGTTAGTTCCAAGATGGCTGGTGAAGTGGGCTAAGGTCACAGCTTTTTTTTTTTTTTTCCTCTCTCCCTCTCTTTATAAAATTTTCCATTGTCTCATATGGCATTCCCAGGTCAGGGATCAGATTTGAGCCACTGTTGCAGCCTACACTGCAGCTGCAGCAGCACTGGATCCTTTAACCCACTGTGCGGGGCTGGGGATTGAACCTGTGTCCTGGTGCTGCAGAGATACCACCGATCCCATTGCGCCACAGGGGGAACTCCTGCTTTTCTCTTTATATGCGTGTTATAATACACTACCAGGCTAAGACCTCCTCCCACGGGCGTGGTGACGCTACATGGACAAAGAAGGTGTGGACCCAATTCCTGAAACTTTCAGCCTTTTCCAAGAAATGAGAGGATGTCAGACCCCACTCCAACCCTCTCCTTTGCCCCTATACTATAACAACTCGCCCCTGGTTGGAAAGGAGGAATTTTTCAAGCACAAGCCTCCTTCTCCACTTTCTGGCCACTGAATAAAAGCCTGTCTTGCTTGTATTGAGCTCAGTGTCCTTATGGGTGGCTGGGACCTGACGGGGAGGAGTTCCCTGACCGAGCCGGGGGGCTTCAGCTCATTGATCCCCAAGAGGGGTGCTCATGTCTAATTCAGTAACATTTTCTTTCCTTTTTTTTTTTTAAGGCTGTACTCAGGGCATATGGAATTTCCCAGCCTAAGGGTTGATTTGGAGCTACAGCTTCCAGCCTACACCACAGTCACAGCCACGCCAGATCTGAGCCGAATCTGTGACCTACACCACAACTCATGGTAATGCCGGATCCTTAACCCACTGAGTGAGGCCAGGGATCAAGCCCGGTCCTCATGGACACCAGCTGGGTTCGTTACCACTGAGCTACAGCGGGAACTCCCTAATTTGGTAACATTTTGGTGATAAGAGTTTGGGGGGGGAAGGTCCTTCTGTCCTGTCGCCACCACCTAGCTGTCCTTAGGCAGCTGGAGGAGGAGGGGCGGTTGGCAAGATGCTGGGGCCACATCCCCAGAGAGTCTGGTTTGAGCTGCGTCTTCATGAAGTTTCCAGTAATGGTTTAAGAGCTCCCTCAACTGTTTGCAGGACACAGGCATTCATCTTTGTCTTTCCAAATGCCCTTTTCATCTTTTCCTGCATACGTATTTCCCCTTATTTCTGGTTTACTGAATTCTCCCATCTAAAAGTACATGCTCGTTATATAAAAATTTTAAACTACTGAAAAATAGAAGAAAAAAAAAATCACTCAACAGTCCCTCATGTAGCAGTAACCACTGCTAACATTTGGTGTCATTTTTTTTTTTCAATTCTTTTCCTAAAATAATTTTTCTTTCAATCAGTGTGACCATAGGCCATGTACATACAAATTTGTATCTCGCTGCTTTATTATTTATCTATTTATGTATTTATTTAGTCTTTTTAGGGCCGCACCCATGGCATATGGAGGTTCCCAGGCTAGGGGTCTAATCAGAGCTATAGCTGCCCGCCTACACCACAGCCGCAGCTGCTTACTTATATAGTAAATACTTTATTAGACCCTTTATAAGTGTTTCATGATATGGCTCCTGTTATTATATTTACTTTATATTGTAAATATTTGTCAGACTGTTTCCAAGTGTTTCAGGCTCAGTTACTGGAATGCATTCTTCCTTCCTAACTTCTTACTGGAGACACATTATTTCCAATGTTTTTCTAATATAAACAACACTGTAATGGACATCTTTTGGTGGAAAACTCCTTCTGCCTTTAGGAATATTCTTTGGGGCTGGAGGACAGCAGTGCAATTCCTGGGTCAGCGGACATAAACATCGCCACTATTTTATTTGTACCTCTCTGACGCATGGGCGCACCTGCCTCACGGAACCCTGTGAACAATGGCTGCTGTAATGAAAACCCAACCAGCCAGCCAACGCTGGTTTCATGAGCTGCATTAAACAGATTTAGAGATTTGAGACAGAGGTAGACAGGACTGCATTTCCCCTTTTTCTAGCTGAGGAAGGACTTGGGCCTCTTGCCTGATGGACTGTATTGAGATTAAGACTGCCCTCTCTAGTCTTGATGGAGATATAGCTTGGTTAGTGCTTCACTGAGAAAACTCAAGCTTGGGCTACACGTTGGCTCCTATGACATGTATTTCTTTCTTTTTCTTCCTTTTTTTTTTCTTTTCTTTTTAAGGCCGCCCCCAAGGCATACGGCGGTTCCCAGGCTAGGGGTCGAATCAGAGCTGCAGCTGCTGGGCCTGCACCACAGCCACAGCCACGCTGGATCCGAGCTGCATCTGTGACCTGCGCTGCACCTTGCAGCAACCCCGGATCCTCAACCCACTGAGCGAGGCCAGGGACCGAACCCTCATCCTCACGGATGCTATGTCTTAACGGGAACTCCACAACCAGAACTCCAGGGACAGGTATTTCTAGAGCAGATTCGAACTTTGTTTCTGGTTTATCAGAGACGCTCACGTGGTGTGTCCGTGAGGCTGTGGTGCTGCTGGCAAACGGTGAAGCACAGCCCTGGAGAAGGTGGGCTTTAGGTGCCTTTGGGCCCGGGGGGCACAGGCAGGCCCAGAACTGGCTTGGGGACGTCGGGAGAGCGGGATTCCCTGTGAGGTCCGCAGGGAAAGGTCAGGGCCACCCAGACTTACGTCCAGGCTCTAAGTCGCCGACACCCATGTTCTCTAGGGGACGACCCCTGCTCCAGTAGCTCGTCCCTCAGAGCTTGGTTCTTCTGAGCGGCTCCCACTGCCCGGCTGGTCTCAGCTCAGACACCTACTTGGTAAAAGGCCTCCTTTGCTGTCTCCTGCACCTTCTGAGCACGTGGGCACCTCCACCAAGGCCCCCAATCTCCTGGTGCCGTCATCATCCAAAAGCACATCTGGACTCCTCTTGCTGATGAGCTCTGGGGACTGACCCCCGCTTCATTTCTTTCTTTCTTTTTTTTTAACGGCTGCACCTGCGGCATATGGAAATTCCCAGGCTAGGGGTCGAATCAGAGCCGCCAGCCTACGCTACAGCCACAGCCACAGCAACGCCAGATCCGAGCCATGCTTCCAACCTTCACTGTAGCTCACAGCAATGCCAGATCCTTAACCCACTGAGCAAGGCCAGGGATCGAACCTCATGGATACTGGTTGGGTTCTTAAGCCTCTGACCAACAACGGGAACTCCCTGACACTCTTTCTTTCTTCCCTTTCTTTTTCTCTTTCTTTCTTTCTTTTTGTCTTTTTGCCTTATCTGGGGCCACACCTGCGGCATATGGAGGTTCCCAGGCTAGGGGTCTAACAGGAGCTGTAGCTGCCGGCCTTCGCCACAGCCACAGCCATGCGGGATCCAAGCCGGGTCTGCAACCTACACCACAGCTCACCGCAACACCGGATCCTTAAGCCAGTGAGCAAGGCCAGGGATTGAACCTGCAGCCTCATGGTCCCTAGTCGAATTCGTTAACCACTGAGCCACGACGGGAACTCCCCCCATGTTTGCCTTTTGACAACTGCCCCTGGATACTTCTCACGCTGGCCGAACTTTGAGACCCCTTGGCCTCTTTTGGGCCTGGAAAGCCACCTGGATTCCCTGTGAGTGAGCCATCTCCTAGGATCGTAGCTGATTCCAGAGAATGAAGGCAGCCAGCCTGGGGCCCTGGGCTCAGTGGCGGGTCCTCTGTGTGATTTGCGCCGCCTTCCACAAGATCACGCAGAAACAAAGGCTGTCGCAAGACAGAACTTTTTGGTTTGGGTTTTTCTGTTTTCTCACTTCCACAAACCGTTAAAGTTTTCCTATACAACAAAATGAAAATAAAGGGTAAGTTATAAATGCCACCCCTTAATGGGACAGCAGTTAAATTGGAGCTGTATGTCATTGACCACTATGAGAAACAACTTTCATAATTGTTTTAATTTTCTCTCTTGGCGTTATGAAGACCTTTATTACATACAGTTCTATATTTGCACCTTTATTTGTAATGAAATAAAGGATGGAAGAAATTTGAGGTTAAAACATGGTCTCGCTTCTAATGGCAACAAGTAAAGTTCAACTCACAGGCAGAGGAATTAAGCACAAGCTTGAGGCTCTAAGAAGTGAAGCCCTGCCTTCCCTGTTGCTGTCATTTGATCCCCCCACCCCGGCGCCCCCGGGTTTCTTAAAAAGGAAATCTACGCCTGGTGTTATAGCCACATATAGAAAGCTGTAACTAAAAGCCTGAGCCGCTGATACTCCAATTTTCAGAAATACTTGCGCACAAAAACTTCCTCTTGGATTTTTTTTCCAGTCATGATAACCAGGCTTGCTTTTTCCTAAAAGTGAAAAAGAAAAAAAAAATTGTCTCTTGAAAAAGTAAGTGTTCAAAGAATTTCTTTCTTTTCACAATCAAAATCAGTAGACCATTAGATTTCATAGATTAAAAAAAAACAACTCCATTTCTTTAATTTTCTGTAGAAAAGCATCATCCTGCATTTATTTTTGGAAATTCTCTTGCAATAGGGACATGGCAACACAGAAAATGTCTATAGTTTCAGGTGGCGGCGGGTGGGGTGGATCTGGGTGCTCATTTTCAAAGCAAGTCCTCCTTTCAGAATAAAAATCAAGGGAGACTGTTAAGGAAACGTTTTCCTGCAGAGCAGGCCTTAGTGCCGGTGGCTATTTTGTCACCACACTAGGGAACTCGTTTTTCTGTTACATTGGATCTTTGTGAATATGGCTCCTGAAGACAGAGCTGCGGAAAGCACGTGGCTGAGATCTCAAACACAGCAAGAACTCCAATCTCCCAAACGGAGTGGATGAATATTGGGTCCGAGGAGAAACTCAGACACCCGAGATCATTACTTGGGAGGTTACCTGCCAAAAATCTCCCACTTAAACCTGAGGGGAATGGACTCAAAGTGTTTTTATCAGAAGGCTCTGGAGTCAGGAATACGCTTTGACTGCTGGTGTAAGGCTTTTGACCTGTAAAATTCCAGAGCCGGTGTTTGAACTGGGGTTTTAAGGAGAGGCGCACTGACTGCTTGGGCTGGTGTGGGTGAATTTCAAGAGGTCGTCTGGGTGTTTTTAACTGCATCGTGGAAAGGGTGGCTGGTGCTTATAAATCACGTTGCATTTTCAAAGTGGTTGATATCAGCACCCTTCCTGCTCAGTGACATGGACCCAGAGGGCCACTGTTGTTTTTGTTAAACAGCCAAAGGGCTGCCCAGCTGAAGTCAGGGGCTGGCTTGAATAATACTGTTTACGAATTAAAAAAAAAAAAAAAATGAGGTGTGACCTGAATGTCTGGGGGCTCGCAAATGGGTGGGTTCTAACCCAATTCCAGGGGAGGAGCCGGAAGTCGGCTTGAGCAGAGGACACCCCTTTGGCACAAAGGCCGGCGAGGGGGTGGCTTTCAAAAGGGAAAACCCTTTCGGAGACGTGCGAGCTTCAGTACGTATTTAAAAAAGTGAAAAGCTGGTGATTTTGCAGTCATGCTTCAGGCAGTGCTGTTCCTCCCAGCCAGTAGCTGCATTCATGACATCAATAATTTCTAAGTGGGATTGACTATTTATTTGTTTGTTTGTTTGTGGCTGTGAATTAATAGGATTGCAGCTCTGTCGTGAATGGAAGATACACGATGATTGATTGGACCCCATCAAAATCAGATCAATGTTTCACTTGCTATCAATCTGGCTCGTCCTAGAGGTGGGGTGTGGGTTTAATCCCCCAGGCTGCTCCCTGGTAAGCAATGTTTTAGCGTCAGCCTGGTCACGGCTCGAGTCCTGTCGCTGTCGTCCCTGCAGGGACCTTTCACATCCTGAGCACATTTTCCATCGCGGAGGACACGGTTCCCACAGCCAGGACAGGGGCTTCTGGCTTGTAGGGACCGAGGCTGGGACTGAACTTTCGCTAAACCTCTTCCCCACGAGGCCTCAGAGTTGGTGTACGTCCCGTCCTCTGCTTTAGGAAAGAGGCTGGATTCGAGGTGTCCGTAAATGCATGTGATCGGGCGTCACAGAAGTGGTTCCTTCTGGCTCCGCTCTGGGCTGCCTGATGCCGCGTGCGGACTGCTGAACAATTTTACTTTTGTTTTACTTTACCTTAATCCAGAGCAGATTCCCAGATCAAGTGGCCTCTTGCAATGTGCATAAGCGGGATTAAAAATATGAGATTTGTTTTCGCTTTATATTTGATTTTGGCATCTCAGATAGTTACAATTGTCCTACGATTTGAGGATATTGGTATGGGCCGAGGATGGCTCAGGATGGTGGGGCTCCCCTGGACCCCTGATCGTGGGGATAGAAACAAACCCGGCCGTTAGGGTCTGTGACCCCGAGGCTGCCTTCCAGACCCTCTGTGGTGGGACAAGGAAAAGCAGAGCTGGATTCTGTGGGAACTCAAAGCCAGGCAGAGCGGGAAGGCGGGGAACCCTGCGGGGTAACTGCTGAGCCGCTCACCAGCCTTTGTTGGTGGATCTTAACTGTGATTCGATTGCGAGGAGCCTGTCACATCAGGCAAGGTCCTAAGGTCTCCTGAGCCGGGAGGGTGTCGGCCCCTAGAATCTTCTCTGCGATGGATGTGCCGAGAGGAGGAGGATGTCCCGGGCTTGCAGGATTTCACCTTTCTGTCCTCAACCGTTTGATCCACAGAATTACCCATTGTGAGGGCATTTGTCTGTTTACTATAATGAAGACAACTGGCTTTGTAATTGTCTATTAAATGGTCTATTAAATAGTATCATAGCTAGAGGGACCTCGGCAGAAATAATTCGGCTTCTCAATGCTTCACAGCCTCCCTCTCCTCACACTGCGTTGCAGGAATTTTGGGGAAGATAGCTTAAGGCGCGCTCTCTTCTTCTTTTAAAATCTCATAACCTGAAGCTGGGCTGGGGTCCCCCCTGCCCCACAAATCTCAGTTTCCCCAGGATGTGGGGTGGGGCATCCCTCTGGCCTGGGGGTTTCCCGGAAGCTCCTTTATGTCTCCGATCTGTTGCTACCGTAGTTTCTCCTCCTGGCTGATCTCCTTTCACTTTGTCTCTTTCTCCTGGACAGGCGTCCTGTCTTCTCCAGCCCCCACCCCCAGCGCTGGGCTCGCTTCTGGCCACATCGCCACCTCACCTCCTCTGCTTCCCTCTTTATTTCCTTTATCCCTGTTGGTCCTTTTAGGGCTGCACCTGCGGCAGGCATGTGCGAGTTCCCAGGCTAGCGGTCAAATCGGAACTGCAGCCGGGGGCCTGCGCCACAGCCACGGCAGCTCAGGGTCCCAGCCGCATCTGCGACCTGCACGGCGGCTCACGGCAACGCCGGATCCTCAACCCACCGAGTGAGGCCAGGGACTGAACCCTCGTCCCCGTGGCTACTAGTCGGGTTCATTACCGCTGAGCCACGACGAGAACTCGGTGGGCTCGGTTTCCAGCCTGTGGCGCTCATCGGTGTCTCCCATCCTCCCGACACGCAGGAAATCCACCTGGAAGCCTGTCCACTGTCCGTCCCTGAGGCTGTTTCCCAAATGTGGTATGTGCTCTGTTGGTGCCCACAAAATGGCCCTTCGGCAGATGTACATTAAAAACATTAAACACACCGTTGTAAATGAACTCTACTTCAATTAAAAAAAAAAACCTTATTGAACTCTAAAGAGACAGAAGCTTAAAACTAACAAAACGAATAATTAGGAATTTGTTTTATTGCTTATAAGTAAAAGAAACATCACATCTAAGAGTTTGTAGATGAGGACTGAATAGTGAGAATGAGGCTAGAAGGCAGTTTTGTTTAAAATTGTTTCCGGCAAGTATGCTGGGACATCAAAATCATTATGACCGGTAATAAGATGAGAACATGGGAGGTATAAACTGGGACTGCCCAGTGAAAATTGAGGCACAATAAGGTTACTTGATTATGTCACACATAGGAAGAAACAGAATTTTTATTAATTAATTTTTTTTCTGTTCTAAGGCAATGAGTGATGATTAGGTACCCCCCCCCCCAAAGTTTTGTGGTTTAAAAAGCCAGCTTAGGGGAAGGTATTTAGTAAATTAATTAAGCAAGGGGGACCACTGACAACTGTGGGGAAGCAGGGCTGAATACCCGAGGCGGCAAAGGACTGACTCTGACCAGCTGGCCTTTTACAACGAAGAAAAAAGGGGACCTGGGAGGGAACAGGCTGGTTTCTAAGGTGGACTGCACCTGCAGCTCTCACAGGGCTGGGCTGCTGCCTGTCGGACCCAGGGACCACCAGGCCCCCTGGAACGCCCTCTAGGGGACATGCGCTGCATCCTGAGGGCTCAAGGGCCTGCTGGAAACTAGAGCCATGCCCAGCCTCCCCTGGAAAAGCCCTGGGCAGGTGTTTGCCCTGGAGAGTGACTGCCAGGAAGAAGGGCTGGGACTGGAGTCCCTCCTCTCTGCTTAAGGTTCTGTCACATTGGTGGCAGCTCTTCTGGACACCGCTGTCCCCCCCGACATTTTCACAATCATCACTTCTCTTGACTTTGAGCATCATTCATTCTACCCGAGGTGGCAGGATCATTTCTGGAAATCATCATTTCTGCTTGGCTTCTTTCTTCCCCCTTAAGCCCTCCCAGCCACCACATAAGCCAGAATGGGCCGGACTTTGTTGGGGACCTAGCACCTTGGCTCCTTCCCGGCTAACAGATCCCTGAATTTGGGGGACCTTAGTTTCATGACTTGTGTAAGCCAGTCCTGGCAATTTTGTTCTCCTTTGCTAGTGCTTGCTGTTTAGGTTATCACGTGATCTCGCTCAGGCCAGTAAGAGCTATGGGAAGTCTTTGAGGAACTTTTGGGAAGGTTTCCGCTTGTTAGTAAGATAGAGGAGAATGAGGAGAGAAATTCCTTTCTGTTTTGGACAGTGTGGTATAAGATGTGATAGCCAGTACCACAGCAGCCATTTTGCTACCAAGAGGGAAGAAATAGTCAACTCCCTGAAGATGAGGGAGGAGGTACGAAGGAGACTTTTTTGAGTTAGCAAAAGATCCTTGGAAGGTTCCTGCCTCTGGAGATCTTAGGTGAGATAATCAATGGTTTTATTAGTAACTTTTTTTTTTTCTGCCAAAGTCTCTAGAATGATACCAGGCAGTTTTACTCTCCCAAGCCCTAGATGTTTTCTTCTGCCCAAGGGAAAACTTAGCAGCAGATCCTTCCTACCTTGGATTTTGCTTTCCAAAACTTGAGTTCCTAAAGAGTTCATACCTGAGGGTCAGAAAGCGAGACGTTGTCAGGAATTCCTGACAAAGGTGATGATTCCCCAGAGATGCAGGTGTCCATGGTGTACCGAGGAAGGCTGGTCTCTGGTATGGGGACACCCATGGGTGCTAGATTTCCTGGTCCAAGCCTGCCTTCAAACGAACACTTGGGCACAAGTGGTGAGGCTATCCATGAAGCCTTTGATGGACTGAGGATGCAAGGACTCTGCCCATTTTCAGGAGCCCCCTGAGAAGCCCCCTGTACTCTTACGTGGACTGAAAGAAGGGTGAGAGCTCCCAGGATACGGCTGAGATGGAATTCCTGCCGACCTGATGGGAGAGATGCTTGACACTGGGTTTAACTTGATTTTAGGGAAATCCTGAGTCTGCGATGTACGTGATCCATTCCTGCTGTGCCACACTGTGCATCTTGCTGTGCTCCTTGCCCCCAACTTGTCTGGAAAAGGCTGGAAGGCTGCACTCTCCCCAGAGCGTGCTTACATGGGCATGATGGTGAGGAGCATCAGCCACCATCAACCTAGGGTCAGAGCAGGTGCACCTTCTGGGGGTCGCCAGCCTTTGCTTTCCTTCTGCTAGAATCGCCATTGGCGGTGACCCAAGCAATATGGCGCTAGGGACGTCCTTCTCATTGAATGAGCAGTTGGGGTAGAACAGCAATTGCCCCACTTTCCTAATTCTTCAGTGTCTGTTACATAGTACATTTACTGCAGCTGATGGTATGATTTCTCCCCGAAATGACTTAGGTTTTTTTCTTGTTAAAATTTTCAACACTGTACCTGAGTTTCCTTTCCTGAGTTACATTTTTTTTTAAGGTAAACTTTTTTGGGAATAATTTCATATTTATGGAAAAAAACTGCAAAGATAGTAGAGAGGGTCCCTTCACCCATTCCCCTCTTGGTGGCATCTTATGAAACGGTGGGCATTTGTCAAAACTAAGAGGTTAACATGGGGACATTACTGTAACTAAACCACAGACTTTATTTAAATTTCCCCAGTTTTTTTTTGTCTTTTTTTTTTTTGCATTTTTTGTTTTTGTTTATTTTTTCCCTGCAAATATCCTTCTTCTGTCCTAGGGTCCAGTCTGGGACCAGGCCACACTGCATTTAGCATAAATCACTTTTAATTTTGCGTGTGAGGCAGTTGTTTTTGTTTCCCATTCTGCTTTCAGCACCCAGCATGTTCACATTGTGGCCTTGGAGCCACCAAAACATCATCCCTGTCATTAAGCACAGAAGTCACATCAGGTAATGTCTCTTTGATAATGTTTCCAACTTCCACGCAATATCTGCAAAGCTGCTAAAATCTGGACAAAATTTAAAGACAGTCTGGGCCAAGAGCCAGATCATCACTATAGCTTCAAAATATCACTCGGTGAAAAATATTCCCCCGAGAGACTCTCAGAAGGGAAAAGGTAGAAACCCTCACAAGTTACAATAATTTTTTTCTTTGCATGCAAAATTGGAAATTTCCATATTCCTCCTTGTTTATGGGCTGAAAGGCTAGGAGGCAAATGGCTTTGTATTTTTATCCTTTCTGTGAAAAGATTAGCATATGTTGCCTTTAAAACGCTCCTAACAGTTTTTAATATCCATAGACTTTCATATATGATTGTCTAAGTAATCCAGTTGGGAAATTAATTGCTTGATCTTGTAAGTTTCTGAGTACAAGACATGGAGGGATATCAGAATGTAATTCTGTTTGATGGCATCTTAAGATAGACTCACTCTTGGAATTGATTTTTGGGTCCGTAGGCACCAGCTGTGAGATCCTGCACAACCGGGGGAGGCCGGCCTTGCTGTTTGATGCTACATATCCACATTTACACCGTGTCTACTTTTGGCTTTGCAAGGGCGTGGAACAAAATTACAAAGTGAAAAAGAGGTCCATGATCAATTATTTTGCCGGTGTGACACCCTCACTGACTTGTCAGATCCTTTTCTCACCAGATTGCCTGTGCTTTCTCACAACCACGCGTGTATTATCACTTCTTTGTCATCTTCGGGAAACCTCCTTGGTAACACTCAATACGGGGCATCCAGATCAACCTCTTCCTGATGGTTGCAGACCACACAGCACCAGCCGCCACACAGGAGCATCCTGTGTTATTCCGCTGGCTCTTCCTCAACTTGCATTCTCTTAGGACATGGGCACAGTCTTCACACACTGCATACTTGACTCTGGGGCAGACTGGCTTCATCTCCATGCCTCGGGAGACCTGGCTTTGTTAAAACATCTCCTATGAACTTTCTCTGCCGCATTCGGGGGTAACCTTCCCCTCTTCTAATCCTTGTAGACCCAAGATCTGACATGCTTGTGTCTTGAGAATCACAAACTTCTTTGCTGTGTTCTCCAACTTTCTCTAGGTCTAAGCGCCTTCTGCCCTGGCTCCCCTTCCCCCCTCCACAGCCCTAGTTTGCAAGGTTGTAGCAGAAAATGGTGGGGTTCTGTGCATGCCCAATAGCCGGTGGAGGACACCAATTCTGGAGCATCTTCTGGGTACCAGCCTTTGCCCATCCCTCGGGGAACTCACGGATCCTCCCCACAACTTCATGGGACTCCTTTCCCCTCTTTCTGCATGAGAGGAAACAGAACTTAGATAGTTTCAGGAGAACTTAAATAGCTTCTCTGAGCACAAAGCTAGTCTGTGGGTGAGCTGAATCTGGAAATCGCCCGTGTTAGTCAGGACTGCAGAGTTGTAACGCTCTTCTCTCCCAGGAACTGACCTGTGACCGAGGCCGGTGAACAAACGATACATATTTTTAGCTCATCAATCTAATGGCTTTTCTTAAACAGGGAAGAATTCACTCTTCCAGAATACCCTGCCACTGAAGAATGCAGTCTTCTAGTATATTGTTTAACAGCCCCCGATCTTTGAATGTCTTTATTGTGTTACCTACTGTCATTCTTACATTCTGAACTGGATTTGGAAACAGTTAAACCTTTCCTTTGAACTGAACAGGATGTTCTGATGCTGTCCAGGTCTCCCCACCAAGCACAGGCACGGGACGGGGGGGACTCAAAGCTCTTAAGCAGTTTTCTGATTGTTTTCACCAGTGACATTGGGGAAGGCGGGCCACCACCCTTTTCCACCCCCCCCCCCCCGGCCTGTGGCCCCCTTTCCAGAGCAGAGCTGTTCCAGTCACCTTTGAACGTCTGGATTTCCCTGAGAACTGGGCGGCCGCATCCAGGTCTGCCTGTGGTATGAAGAAGCACGATTTCCCCAGGTTAAGGTATCTTTTCTTTTCCTTTTTGGCCCCACCCATGGCATTTGGAAGTTCTGGGGGTCCAGGGACCAAACCAGAGCCACAGCAGTGGCAGCGCCAAACCCTTAACTTGCTAGGTTACCAAGGAACTCTTTTTTTTTTTTTTTAATGGCTGCACCCATGGCGCATGGAAGTTCCTGGGCCAGGGACTGAAATTGTGTCCCTGCTGCTGCTGCTGCAGTGGGATTCTCAACCCACTGCACCACAGTTGGAACTTCCTAAGGAACTCTTTTATTTTTTATTTTTGTCTTTTTAGGGCCGCACCCATGGCATATGGAGGTTCCCAGGCTAGGAGTCGAATCGGAGCTACAGCTGCTGGCCTACATCCCAGCCACAGCAACGTGGGATCCGAGCCATGTCTTTGACTTACAGCACAGCCCACAGTGATGCCAGATCCTTAATCCACTGAAAGAGGACAGGGATTGAACCTGCATCCTCATAGATGCTAGGCAGATTCGTTTTCGCTGGGCCACGATGAGAACTCCTCTAAGGATCTCTTAACGTGGGCTTTTCTGAAGACACGGGGTAGGAGGAGGAAGGACCAGTGGCCCGGCCAAGGGGCCACGTGGTTGCCAGACTCTAATACTTATGTGAGTCTCTCAGGTGGGTTAGTCCTAGCCTTCATCTTGCTGAACTTGACTGTCCCCCGACCTCTCTTCATTTGCACCTGGCTGCGTCTCAGTGTGGTGGACTCCTTGGGGGACACTCGGTGGAGCTGGGCATCTAGCAGCTGGTGGAAAAGCATCAGAGGCCTTTGGAGGCAGGGGCGGCTGGGAGGGGCGCAGGCTGGGTCCCAGGACGCGGGGTAATAGAGAATTAAGATGCTGTGTAGACAACATTAACCTTCTCTCGGATTCCAAGGTGGAACCCAGTATATCCTGGCAGTGGAATTAACCGGATCTTTGGGGACATCTCCAGCTCTCTTCACTGCTATGGACATGTCTGGTGGGTCCTAACGGGTCATTTTGGAGCAAACTCAGCAGCTTCTTGGACAGTGAGCTTTGCAGGCAGGGACGGACCACTGGGGGTTGCATTTTGTTAGCGATTTCTCCCATGTTCCATTTTCTGTGACATGAATTGTGGGTCAAGATCATTTAACCTTATCTCTCCATCTCATCACTTCTATGCCTGTTTTTGTCACCTGGCCCACAGCGCACGGACTGAACAAAGCCTGGTTATGGCGGGGCTCTCCATGAAGATCTATTGTGCCACGTCTCTCGGGTTCTCTGCCTTCGCAAACTGCCTTTTGATTAGGAGTGTAGCCTGGAGAGAGGCATTGCCTGGGCAGGACTCACTTGCTCTGGGTTCAGGGCAGGATTCGCTAATCTTGCTTTTTTTTTTGTCTTTTTAGAGCCACACTTGTGGCATATAGAAGTTTCCAGGTGAGGGGTCAAACTGAAACTGTAGCTGCCAGCCTGCACCACAGCCACAGCCACACCAGCTCCAAGCCTCGTCTGCAACCTACACCACAGCTCACGGCAACGCCGGAACTTTAACCTACTGAGCGAGGCCAGGGATCGAACCTGCGTCCTCATGGATACTAGTCAGGTTTGTTACTGCTGGGCCATAATGGGAACCCCTGAATCTTGGTTTTGCTCTTGGTTTTGCCCAAAGTGAAGTGTGTGGTAAATCATGACAGTGTCTTCAAGACTGAACAATTTCTTTAAAAAATGATTGTTTTTAGGCATTCCCTGTGGCGTACGTTGGTGGCTGCGGCTCTGATTCGACCCTGAGTCGGGGAACTTGCATATGCTGCAGGCATGGCCATAAAAAGTAAATTAAAAAAGCAATTTTATTAGAGTAGAGCTGACTTACAAAACTGTGCTAATTTCAGGTGTTCAGTAAAGTAAACCAGTTATACTTGTACATGTACATACACTTTGAAGCATTTTGAGGCCTTTCCAGGCCTTCTATTTTATTTGTTCTTTATAATATCCCCGGACACTGAGCCCCAGAGAGGAGAATTGACCTGTCTGGGGTCACAGGTGGGAGCCAGGACTGAAACAGGGCTCTCCCACTGTCGCCCCTGCACTCACCCTGGAAGGACTGGGTCACTGCCAAGCTCCCCAGAGGACCCGCGGAAACACTCTGCACCCGGGGCAGGTGGGAGCCGGGACGGTGCCGCGTGGCCGGCAGTCCCAGCGTTCCCCGTAGTTCTACAGCGGCTTCGTCATTTCTGCAAGGCCCTGCCCAGGTCACAGGAAAGTTTCTGTGGAGTGGGTTGCAGGGGCTCAGAAACGAGTCGAAGAATCCGTGTTCTCCGCCGCCCATCCCTTCCTCTGCCCCTGCCTGCCACCCCCACCTCTTGTGAGCACCTGTCGCTTCCCTCCCAGAAAAGGCGCCATCTCTCCTTCAGTGTTTCTGCGCCAGGGAAGGAGGGCTTGCGGTCAAGGTCTGGGGTGCGGAGCTGGCGGGGGTGGAGAGTGGGGGTGGGGAGCGAGCTTGAGCAGCGCTGACTCCAGGGCCCAGGAGGTAACGCTGGTCTGGGCGGTGGACGGGGTTCCATTGGGAAGAGCGGGAGAGCATGAACACAGAAATAAAAGACGTTTGCATAAGTGCCAAAGGAGCGGCATTGCTGGGGCCGCCTTGGCCTTAGGATCACTCTAATAAAGGGAGACAAGTGGAAGGATTCGTTCCAAGCGGCAGAAAGGAGCTCTCTCAGCATCCGGTGAGGCTGGGATCCAGAGGTAGGACCACCCCCAGCCCCGGTAAGGGGGCGGGGGGGGAGGGCACTGAACACCAGGGCCAAACTTTCTTTGTAGGCGGAGGTGGCCTCTGCTCGCAGCCACTTCGGAAGGAACAGACCCCCTGCAGGGAGGCAGGCTGGCTAGAGGACCCGTTCCAAGGGCCGCCACGTGGGGGCAGCATCTTTGAATCTTTCAAACTGCAAGCTGCTCTCTCTGTAGCTGAGACGCTGGCAGAAAAAAAAAAAAAAGAAAAAGAAAAAAGAAAAAAGAAAAAACTTGCACATTAACAAAGGACATTTCGCATTTGAAACGATTTAGGGGAGAAATCCTGTGTTAATGTCAGCCCAGAGTTTCCGTTTATATTCGTATTTAAATTTGCCTCTAGAAAATAATCCAGGGCGTTTAAACGCTGGTGACGGTAACTGATGAGAAGAGAGATCACAGCCCGGTGGGATCACCCTCAGAAACGTCACAGTGTGTGGGCGATTTTCTGAGTGGATGACACTGGCCTTCTAGTTTATGCTGGGAGTATTTGAGCTAAATGAAGTCATGAACGAAGATACTACAATGTACCATCATTTTAAAGTAATTTAATCACGAAAACTAAAAATTTGGAAGACAACAGATATTTTACTTAATAGAAACCATCTGTACCATACAGTAGGCAAACTGTGT
The DNA here is from genome assembly GCA_004024745.2 of Catagonus wagneri. Classification (NCBI taxonomy): domain Eukaryota; kingdom Metazoa; phylum Chordata; class Mammalia; order Artiodactyla; family Tayassuidae; genus Catagonus; species Catagonus wagneri. Next base: position 3,279,664 of record PVHT021183705.1, on the reverse strand, counting down.
AAAAATGAATCAAACTGTCTCTGGAGGAGAATGGTGGAGGCAGCGGCTTTTGTAATGAAGATGTATATGTGCCTTTTAGCATTTGCATCGTCTATTAGATGAGGTAAATTGCACCGGAGGATAAGGGAAACAGTCACAAATTTTATTACCATCATATGACTGATGACAAACGCAGCATTAGAAATAATGCGTGTGTGCTGGGGTCTGTTCCCAACTCGGAATGAACGGCTCTCCACTTCGGACCGGTCTTGGCTCAACAGTTATTGAAGCATCGGGTCACTAGGAGGTTTTTGTCTAGTTACTATTGCTTTAGTGGCTGGGGCCCACAAGGAACATCTTTTAACTTGTTTAGGCTCCAAGTGTGCCGTTTGATTTGATTTGGCTCCACCACGGCAGGAACCGATTTAAACACGTCTGGAGTGGCTTTTGCTCTGGACTTTTGGCTGGAAGGATGCAGGCAGATGATCTGAAAAACATCCCTTTACTCCTGTTGACCTACATCAAAATGCATTTATTTGACAGGAAACTTTTGTTCTTCTGTAACAGGGCTGCCTCCCTCCTCTCTGTCGCTGAAGGTCGAGTGGCCACATTTTTCAAAACAGCCACTTGTTCCTAATCTGCAAATTAACTAAATAATCACAACTGCTAATTATACAGTATCAGGCCTGGAATACATAGGGCTTGAGTAATAATCAGCTTTTTAAATTAAGTTGGTGACAACCACTATTAGCTGCTGTGATTTAATAATCCCAATAAATGTGCACATTTTAAAAAGGGGCTCTTTGTAATTTTTTCCCCCAGCATTTGCAACTGAATCTGTTAATGAAAAGAGAACACAACAGTTTTATGTTACAAATGATGCCATAATAGGTAAATAAAAGGGCTCCTCCAGACGCTATTAATGATGGAGATGCCGCGAATATGAATCAGAGAGGCAGAGCGAAATCTGAAATCAAGTTCCTATTTCTGTTTGTTACGATGAATTAAGGCCAGAAAGAGAATCTGATTCCTATTTTATGTTAAGCATTTTGGGGCAATGAGAAACAGACCCCATTAGCAAATATGTAAAGTAAAAATATCTCCCTGAAGATTTAGAATTTGGCAAATTTAGAACAAATGAGATGCAATTTTCTACCTCATATGCTCGTGTGGATTTCCCTAATACTATTATAATACATTGGCTCATCCTCGGCATGAGGAGCGCGCCTTTTCTGCAGGTGGGAGTCTCCGCACCACTCCCGCACCCCAGGGTCCCCTGGTGGGAAATCCTGACGCACATCCCAGGGGCCCAGGGAGCCGCTGGGCGGGAAGAAATGGGGCTCCAAAGGGGGCTGCTAGGATGCTCACCCCATGCCAGACTGGAACCTTCTCCTTCTTTCTCCCCACGGCTGCTGGCTGACAGCACTTTCTTTTTTCAAGCGGTCAATTGAAATTTTATGGCTAAGTTATTTAAAAGAGACTATAGGAGAACCAAATGAAGAAAGGATGATGGAAACGCTGCCTATCTTACAATAATTACTCTTGATAGCAATTTGAACTAATTTGCATTAAAAACACCCATTTAGCCAATCTGCTGAAAAGGGCAAATTCCTGCATACTGTTTTGTAAGACTATGCTGTGGCGCTTTTTTTTTTTTTTTCCTCCAAATATAAATTGAGTTTACACCATGGAGGTGGTTCAGGGCGGTGAGCCAGGCTCTCTGGGCAGGCTGGGCTCAGGCTTGTTTGAATCTACTTGGTGCAAAATTAGGATCTTGCCTTTCATGGCGATTTGGGCTCACTTCTCAACTGTCCTTTTTACAGGGTAGCACCTTTAAAAGCCAGGAGATGAGGGCAGTGTTCAGAGCCAGGATTCTGGGCTCAGTTCTCTTAGTGGGACACTAGACCAAAATCTTTTCTCTTCCTGTCCTGGGTGGTTTTTCATCAGAGCAAGAACCTCAGCAAAAGGCTTTAAGCTCTTCCTTGTCCAAGGCCTTTCTGGTACCCAGGCATACATCATGTAAGTGGCCACTGTTATTGATCAGAAGGTGCCTGCAGCTGTCTTACTCCAGGCCCAACCCAGGCTGAGCCTCCTGGAGGATTGGATGGTTTTGTGTGTCAGTCCAGTGACCGAGAAAAGTCAGATGGAAACAGTCCCTCGCCCCACCTCTCCCTTCGTACCTGCTGTCCTTACTATGCTGGCGTCCTCCTTATACTTTTTTCTTTTTTCCCCCAAAGAGAGGCGAAGCTCCCCGTCTGGTTATAAGTGGCCACCATGTGTGCCCTCTTCTCGTTTCTTCTTTTCTGCCGTTTTTCGGTTTTATTTCCTTTTGTTCCATGACTTGAACACACATTAATCTGAAACTTGGAAAAGAGATGACATTTCAGGCAGGCGTCTTGGTGGCCTGTCGGCCTCGAGCTGGGCTTGGTGAGCAGGAGGCCGGAAGCCCTGTCAGGAGGTCACCGAGGCAGACTTCAGGGGCCACCAAGGGTCTCACTTTGCAGATGGAGGGACTGAGCCCCCGAGGGGAAGCGTGGACCCCAGGGGAGCCAGGGGAGAGCCTGGGCAGTTTGGGGGTTTTTTCCTTTATTCTCGCCCATCTCTAAAGTGCCTGTGTTTCCTGTTCTCATAATTCAAACACTCTGAATATGGAAAAGAGCTTTTTGGACTTTCTCTTCCTCTCACTTTTTTTTTTTTCTTTCAAGCTAACCTTCTCACCACTTCAGTGTCACCTGAAGTTCACAGCGAGACCTTCCCAGCCCAGAGCGGTGTGCAGAGAGGCTGGGGTGCCCGGGGACGCAGGCCGTGTGACGGGGACTCAGGCGGGGCGCTGGGGGCTGAAGGTGTGGGGTGGGGGCCCCTGTGCCCTCGCTTCAGGTCAGAGCACCTTTGGCTGTGATGCATTCTGCATCCTGCAGAGGCCAAGAAGTCTGGCTGGGCCAGAGGAAGAAAGGAAGGCTGCCCTTATGCCGGTGCCCCTGGAAGCCGGCACCTGGCCGTTGCGTCTGCCGTGCACAAGATGGCACTCTTAAGCTTTCCAAGGGACTGGTGTGCAGAGCAGAAATGTGACATTCCGACCTCCCCCAGTCACCTCCTCCCTGAGAGGCTCAGGGGGAGGCAGGAAGACGGGAGGCGAGCTGGGGGCCTCCTGGACATTTCCTGGCGCCCCCAGTGTGGGATCCCCCCAGCCACCCACCCCGGGCGGCCAGAGCTCCCAGAGACTGCTGCTGCTGCCAAACTCAGGAATGGCCAGTGCGCCCCTCGCCGAAGCCGCCCCCCAGTCCCGCCCCTGGAAAACTGCACTGGGGAGTTTCTCGGGCTTTGTTGCCTGAATGGGGCAAAAGCAATCAAAAGAGTCAGCTCTGATTCCTGGACACCACCAGGCCATCCAGGACTACGGGGGCTTTGTTCTGGGATCTGACAGAGGTTCTGCACTTGCCCGCCTGGTGCTGGAGAAGGCCCCCCGTAGAGGGGCTTGGGGTGTCTGCGAGGGCCTGTACCCGCTCTGGTGGGTGGGTGACGGCCTCCTGTCTGGGAGGGGTGCCCAGGGCCGCTAGAATAGACGAGGACATGCCAGACTTCACAGCATGGGATAAAGATGGGTAGCGTTTCTTGAAACTTTTATTTTGGCATATTTTAGCCCACGCAGACACACACACACACACACACACACACAGACACACACAGACACACGGATGTGTGTGTATGCATAGACGTGTGTCCATCAAGCCCTCAAGTTCAAGTTTGGAAGCACCAGCGCTTGCCCCTGGAATGAGCCACGGCTTTACAGTCCCTCACATCTGGGTTCTAAAGGGGTTCTGCCACATATCGTGGACGTGTGAGCTGTGTGACTCTGCTTATGTGGCCGCAAACCTCTCTGAGCTTCTCTGGGCTGGAACCCGTGGCTGTGCAGAGCCCGGGTTTATCTGGTGTTCTTCAAATCAAGCCCACCCACACGCTCAGCATCTTAGGTTGAAGTAGTTTTAACTCGCTTGGAGACTGGCTGGTGGGTCCCGCTGGGGTGCACAGAGGAAGAAGCCTGTGGGATCGAAGGATATGGAAGGACAAGGTGTCACAGCGAAGACTCCAGGGGTGTGAACAGACCAGCGGGTTGGCCACAGAGGCGCGGCCGCAGATGCGTGCCTGGCGGGTCAGAGCACTCCGTTCTGCTCTGAATGTCACCTGCACCCTGATCTGAAAGATGCGGTGGCCCTTTTCTGCCCTCACTCGTGGATCATCTTGGCCAAGGGCTGCGTTCCCGGTTTGGACAGAAGTGTAGACAGGTCTTGTGGTTCAAAACTTGGTGTCTTAGGACAAGGCTGAGGAGGGGGTGCGGACCCCGATCAGGCAGAGCCCCGGCTCCCTGCCCGGGGCCCTGCGACAGGAGTGGGGCCTTGGCGGGTCTGCACCCGTGCCCTGGATCTCAGTCTCCAGGGGCTGGATGGACCATCTGTTGGGCTCTTGAGTCTGGCTGGGGCCGAGGCTGCTCCGCAGCTTTCCCTTCCCTTGGACTTGGGCTTGAACGACCCTTTCCCGGATCTGGGTTCTGTGGTTCCCAGCCTTGCCTTGAGTCAAACCCTAGTTCCTCGCAATTTAATTCACAAGATCTGTTGTTTGATGATTGCCAATGTGGCCTGGACCCCACAGCCCTGTTTCTGATCCAGTGGGAAATTTTTAACCTTCAAGAATGTCATGCAATTATCTCCCAGGAGTTTTCCTATTAGTTTTATAATCAACTTCACTGGACCAACTAAGAATTGATATTCAGCCCAAACGCATTCTCGTCAAACTGCACAATTTTACCTCCTGGTTCCTATTACTTTGTACTATGTTATTATAGATAGTGTTTTAAGCAGCATTGCCTTAATTGTGTTTGCAGAACCGTTATTTCTCCAGGATATTAGAAAGTGTTTTGCAAGGAAGTGGGAGGAGTGTTCTGTAATCCAATATATTTGGGAGACACGAGTCAAATGCATTTGAACAGATTTCATTAATGCGGACCTTCTCAGAGCCTTATCTATGCAAAGAGCATTGGGTGGGGTGGGGGCAGGCAGAGGCCCGGTTCTGCCAGCTCTGCCTCTGCCTTGTGAGGAGTCTGTGGGTCCCTGGTCACTGCTGCAACGAGGGGTTGAAAGACATGTCTTTGAGGTCCTTTACTGGCTCTGCCCTTCCTTAATTTCTCTCTTCTTCTAAACAATCAAGCGAAAGGAATTTCTTGGGCATTTACAATACATAAGGCACTGATGGAGTGTGTATCTTATCTTCCATAGCTCAGAGCCATATCCTCTGGGGGGGCCAGTCATGGCCTCTGCCCCCAGAAGGTTAAACTCACCTTGGGAAGGCAGGACTTGCCAAGGGCTTCCTGGCGATTCAAGGTCACCTATGGGAAGCTGTGACAGGTAAGAAGTCCAGAGAGAGGAGTTCTTACAGTGGCTCAGCAGTCTGGAATCTGACTAGCATCCATGAGGACTTGGGTTTGATCCCTGGCCCTGCTCGGTGGGTTAAGGATCCGGCGTTGCCATGAGCTGTGGTGTTAGGCTGCAAATGAGGCTTGGATCCCGCGTTACTGTGGCTGTGGTGTAGGTTGGCAACTGTAGCTCTGATTCGACCCCTAGCCTGGGAACCTCCACATGCTGCACCTGCGGCCCTAAAAAGACAACAAATACAAAAAAAGATCCATAAAGAGAAGGACGGTGGTCTGGACTGGTCAGGGGTCGCAATGGATGGAGCCGGCCCTTAGGCGGATATTACACGAAGGCTGCGTCTGCGCAGACGGGGACCTCAAAGAAAGTGCTTTGAGTAGAGGCCACCAGAGGAGTGGAGGCAGAGGTGATGCGACTGGGGAAGCGGGGAGCACCTGACCCTTTTCATAAGGGAGGGGTGGGGACACTTTCCTCTGACAGGGCAAGTGGCAGCTCAGTTTTACCTAAATACGCTTCCTTGTCACAGCGGTGGCTAGGATTCAATTCCTGGCCGGGGAACTTCCTTGTGCTGTGGGTGTGGCCATAAAATGAAAATAAAAGAATAAACCAAGAGGCTCCCTCTACACAGTCCTGGGTTCCTCTTGTCTGTCCATCACCCCGGCTCAGGCTCCCCCCTCCTGCCTGAGCTGACTCATTGGTACTTTTCCAAAATAAAAGTCACCCCCATTCCACTGGTCTGTATAGTGTGATCCGGTCTCTCTCGTTTGCTCTCGTGAAGGAGGATTTGAAGGATGCAAAGCAGTTCCAGCGTGTTCCACGGCGTGTGACCCTGTCTTCCCTTCTCCCCCGCTTTGTTCTGGGGTCATGCGTGGCGACACTGGAGGCACAGTTGTCCACGTGTGGCTTAGGGAACCCATGTCATTGTGCTCCTCCATCCTGCCTGAGAGAACGGACCGGTTGCCCGGGAGCCGCTGAAGCCACTGTGGCTCAAGGAAGAACGGGTGACAACTGTGGTCTTTGGGACGTCAGTGTTCACACGAAACAGTCCTGTTAACGGACTCGTTTGTCTATTCACAAATACATTTATTTGAGCAGCTCATGGGCTGGGCCCTTGTGGGACAAGGGGCAAAGGCAAAGGCGGAGTCGTCGTTTTAATGATGCCCGTGATCACGTCGGAAAGACGACCCCGAAAAACGACCATGATAAGCAACTAAGTTAAAGTGCCCTGTATCAAACATTATATTGAACTTAGTCCCAGTTTACTGTGCCCATGTTTCAAGCTTGGTGCCAGGGATTTGCACTTGTCAATTTTCTTCTCTCTGTTTTTGGCCGCACCCATGGCATGTGGAAGTTCTTGAGCCGGGAATCAAACCCAAGACTGGAGCCACTGCAGTGACAATGCTGGATCCTTAACCCACTGAGCCACCAGGGAATTCCAATTTCTTCTTTCATTAAATGTTCACAACAACACTTTCCAAGTTGGTATAGCTAGTCTGTGGTGTATGCTCTTAGGTCTTTTACAGATGCAGAAACTAGACAGTGCGGGGTGAAGACTGTGGTCCAGGGGATGCTATGGGTTTGTTCTCTCAGTTGCCAGGGTCATGATACGTGCAAAGGTTCTGGATGACAGATGGGGGAGGCACTGACTCTGCCTGGGGAGCCAGCGAGAGTTTTACAGACAAGGGAATCTCTGAGTTGGGTTTTGAGGGGTGAATAGGAGTTTTCAGGGTATGAGTTTGGGGCACAGAAGGGAAATACATTTTTGGAATAGGGAACAACACGTACAAAGGTCACAGGTCAGAGATAAGGGGATTGGGGGGGGTCTGTGAGTGATTAAGTCTAGTAGGGGGGATGCTTGAAGGTTGTCTGGAAGGAAGAAATCTGAAGGCTGAATGAGGCCTATTGTAAAAGGCCTTGTATGTCAGGGTGAGGAGTTTGTGTAAAGTAACATAGATTTTAAGCTAGAAGTGTTAGGTGAATTTCTCTCCACTTAGCCCCAGATTTACTAAAACAAAGTCACATGGGTTATGGGATCGGAGGTGATAGGTTAATGTGGAGCTGGAAGCATGGAGCAAAACATTATTCACTCCATGAGCGACCTGTGAAACCTTAAATGGCGCAGGAGCACAGAAACTCCCACCCCTCCTCACTGCCCACGGCCAAGTCCACCTGTCCTCACGAAGCCTTCCCCTTGAGCAGAGCTATCTCAAAATCCTCAGCAATTCCCCCAAAAGTTAAACCTAGAAATTCCATATGCAGTTTCCCTTCTGGATAGACTCTCCCTAAGCACTGAAAACAGGGACCAACACAAGTATTTTTCAGAGTTTCTTATAGCAGCATTATTAGTAGTACCCAAAGGGGTGGGTGAGCACCCACCGTGTGTCTCGGCAGATGAGTGGATAAATAACAGGTGGTACATGCATGCAAGGGAACATTACTCGGCCGTGAAAAGGAATGAAGTTACTGACACAGGATGAACCTTGAAAACATGCCCGACCACAAGAGACCACATATCCTGCGATCACCTTATGTGAAAGGTCCAGAATAGGTGAATCCGTGGAGACAGAAAGCAAATTGCTGGTTGCCAGGGGCCCGGGGGGGGGGGAAGCTGGGAGAGCCTGCTAGACGAGCGTTTTATTTGGGGTGGTGAATTTGGGAATTAGAGAGAGGCGACTGTAGATCCTTGTGAATATAATCATGGCCACTGAGTCATGCATTTAAAAACACTTAACTTTATGTTACGTGAATTGCACAGCAAACATAAATAAATAAATCCCAGCCAACACCATTCAGTGGTGGGCACAGCTTATGGGCTGGAAGAGGGGGCAGCATGGCCAAGCGCCTCTGGGTGGGGCCCACGTGTTCACCCCTGAGAAGCCTGGTCCCCTTTCTCACCTCACAGACTGTCCCTCGGGGCTCCCGGGAGGAGAGGATTTTCACCGTGTAAAGCAGTGATTTCCAAGTGAACCCACTTGACTCTGTAAATCACTTTTCTGAATGCAGGAGAGTAAAGGGCAAAAGTGATTCCGTTCCTATTCTTTTAATTGCTAGGATCGATCCGCACGATTGATTGGAACTGAGAAATAGTCTCCAGGTAACATTTAGGAAGAATCACTGAGATGGGCACATCGTAAGTGGCGGCTCCGAGGGGACTGCGGCGGGGTTCCGGCCAGCCCAGCCGGGTCTGTGGTCAGAGCAAGCCGGCCGGAGAGGCCGTCTGTGCGCGGTCCTGCGGCCAGGCCCTGGCTGCTTCCAGCAGGTTGCGCCCTGAAACTTTGCTGGAAGGCCTGGTGCTCTGGTGCTGCCGGGGGTCTCCCAGCGGTAACTAGCTCCCGGAGCGCCCGGGCCGAGCCTGACCTTTGGTTGGGCTTCGTCCATCAGAAACTCCCCTGTAAGGAGGAGCTGCAAGCCGAGGTCACTTTCCGAGGGACTTTCTTGCCACCGTGCCCCACCTTGGAGAGGACGGCAAGCCTCCCCTTTGGATCTCTGTTTTGGGCACCAGACTGGGACGTGCGAACAGGGACCGGGTACCACGCTCAGAGCAGTGCGCGCCCGTGACTCCCTGCATCTTTTGGGAGGAAGAGATGGTCTCAGAAGAAAACCCAGTTTCCAGCCCAATTCTTGGGGCGAGATATTAAAGGGAGAAAAAAATTCCCGTGGACGCCTAATATCCTGCTTTGCTGAGACAGCTCATCAATAGAATTGGGGGACTGGATAGATCTTCTCCTTATAATGCAGAACATTCAATGGATGGCAAAAGTGCTTTTAAAAGGGGCCCCCGGAACACTTTGAAAATATTAATTAGTGTGTTGAAACATTCTGCGTGGCATGTCACAGTGAAAGTGCTCCGGGGCGTTGCTCAGGATGAATTATTAATAAGAATCCCTCTGTCTCCTGTGCGCCCTACCCACCCTGGTTCTATGGGTGTGGGTGTGGGTTGGGCGTCTGTTCTGTTCATTTACTGCTCATTTCATGCAAGTGGGAAGGCTGGGGTGGCCCGTGCTGGGGGCTCCCGTGTGTGGAAGAGAAGACACACCGCAAACACCAAGAACACGCCCTGGAGGAGAAAATGCTGTAAATGGTGATATTGGTTTGGGTGCTCTTTATTCCAGCTGGAAACCAAAATGGGTATGGCCCGGCCGGGTGAGTGCAGTCTTTCCTGCAGGTTCAAGGCGCACGAGGCAGGGCCATCAGAGAAAATTCGGAGGCTTCTTTCTGCTGTCCTCTGACCCCCACCTTGCCGGTAGCGCCGGCCGGAGGAACCCACCGTTCCCTTCCTGAGGGTCTTATCTGCGAGATTCCGAGCCGAGAGCAAAGCGCACTTTCCCCGGTTCTCAGAAGCGGAGATCTGTAGAAATAAATATAAATCTATTAGTGAGGGCATTTCCCTTTAAAAATTTCAAATTAATTCAATCAAGGATCATCGAAATACTTCTGGTTCTGCCAAACTGCGCAATGAGAATCGGGGGGGTGAATCTAGACACTAGGAGCCTGCCTCCCCTTGGAAGCGAGCCAGACTGGATGTTTTCACAGGACGCCTTGGACAGGCCCCCGAGTTTGTCTGCTTTTGTTCCTTCCTGCCCCCACTCATTTCACACTTCACATTTATGGATTCTATATCTTTTCTCTTGAAAAAAATACATGCAGATGTCTTGGCTTGCTGGAAAACAGTCAAAATCTGGGTCTGTAATGATGGAGATTTTTGACATGAGGGCGACATTAGATGATCAGATGAAATGGTGAATTTTCCACATTCATTTTATCAGCGTTCGCCGGCTTCAGGATATAAAAGAAATGGCCTTTCCAGTTTAGAAATGAATTAGTCGACTGGATGTCTCTGTTCAGTAGGTTTTACCGGGACCACTCTGGCCTATCGGCCATACAAACGCGTAGCACCTGCTCCTGAAAGTTTGAGGTGTCCTGTTGGCTTTTTGGCCTCCTTTTGTTTAAGCCTCCGGGGAACACCCCGGACCCTAAGCTTAGCTGGAATTTGAGGGCTGAGAACTTCCTGCAATTACGATGGGGGCCGATGGTCAGCCGCGGACTGTGCTCCAGCAGGGAAAGGAGCGGAGAGCCGGCCGGGCTTCGGGGCGGCGGCAGGAACTCCCCTGCCTTTTACGAAGGGAAGAGCAGGACACGTTTGCTCCAGGAATCTTGCTGGCATCCTGCGGATGTTATGGCACCACGTCCTCTGGAGCGGGTTCTGTAGCCAACTGATTAATATTTCAAGCATGCAGACGACCTCCGGGCCCTCTGAGGCAGACTCTCGCCGTGGTTCTTTGTCCACGTCTTTCCTTCTTGGGGAGAGAGTGGAGAGAGAGAGCGGGAGAGAGAGAGGAAGAGGCTTCCTAACTAAAGATCGCTGTAAAATTGCATATGCCTGATGCCATACTATTCTTTTATCCACTTCTTTTCATCAGAATGAAGCCCAGATTTAAAAGAAAAAAATCAGCTTTGCAAACAGAGCACTGCCTGGCCTCCTCTGGGTGGCCTTTGATAGGGTTCTGCTTTTCGGAGGGTGTGACACGGCCGGCCCGTGGGCAGAACCTGCGGTGGGGTCTCCCGTGTAAACTGAGCTCAGAGCCCGAAAGTGAAAGGGAGTGACTCCACGACCGCGTCCCCACCTCGCAGGGACAAAAGAATCTGCGGTGACCGTGTGAGTGCGTGTGTGTGCGTGGGTGTGGGTGTGCGTGTGACAGAGGGGCCTGCGAGAAACAGCAAACTTTTATTTTTATTTATTTTGGGGTGATGATTGAAACACTTTATGCTGCCAAATCCTAAACAGAAAGAAGCCCACGTTTGGCTTTTATCAGCTCAGAGAATTAAGGTGATTTTTTTCCTTGACTTTTTTTTTTTTTTAACAGCCCCAGTGCCTTGGCCGGGTTCCAGTTCAGGTAATTAAATTCTGTCTTCCGAAATTCCCTGGTAACTCCAGTTGGGCAAGCTGCTCGTCATTTCCCTCCCCAAGGCTGAAGTGCGGGGTGCCTGGCGCGGGGTGCGGCGGCTTCCAAGAGTGAGTCCCAGGGTGTGCGGTGGAAACGCATTTCGAGAGGCTTCTGCGCGCAGAGCTTGTGTGCACATGGAAGGCGTATTTATTGCTCTTTCCATCAGCGGCTGCCAACCCGAAACTGTCTCTGGATGACATTTTAAATATGAAGGCCAGGGTCATTAGGACGATGCGGTTCCAAGTCCATTTTGCTCACCTTTGGATTATTGGGCGACGGAAACCCGAGAGGGGCTGAGAGGAAAGAGGAAAACAGGTCCCATCCTAGGAAAGCTGCTTATGTTTCATTTCCCACAAAATGGCTCTTTTTTTTTTTCTTCTTCTATTTTCTGATTAAAATTGGGGGAGGTATTGGGCTTGCCTTTTTTTTTTTTTTAAAGGATGAACGGAATTGGAAGTGTTTTTCATCGGCCGGAGTAAAATGACCTCCCCTTTAAACAAGTCAGATCCAATTCATTTAAAGTTAATTCTTCAAATATGTATGGAGTCCCTGTCATGTCCCAGACCTTGCTCAAGAGTTCTTTTGGCTACATAAGCACTTACGGCTTTTAACCTTTTCATTAATATTTATCTTCATTATGGATACCCGCGTGTTTCCCCAAAACAATGGAAGTAATTTCTATAAAAGAGCACGTGGAGGAAATGACCCGCCTCTGTGTGTGTGATCTGTCCCAGCGCCTTGCGTAGACAGCTGCCTTGGGTGAAGGTGCCTTTCCTGAGACGGACACCAGCCTTCACCCCAAACTGGAATTTAGGACGAGTCCTGAAAGATAGAAAGGAAACCTGATGCATGAAAAGCATTATCATTTCAAAAATACACAGAAGCATAAAGGTATCCTTTTTCCAGTGGGCATTAGAGACTCAGGAACCTGCCTCCACGGACCTCTTGTTGGTTCTGTTTTTGTCCTAATTCCTGCACAGCAGGGATTCCGGGCTTAAGAGACTGCCCTTCTGAAGGAGGCGATTTGATGCTCTGAGTGGGTACTCTGATCAGCCATCCGGGTCCGGGGGTCTTTCCACATACCTCGAAGCAGACAGATCTCCCCAGTACTCTGAGTTTTCATTTTCTGTTAGCTTTAGTTTTCCCTGCCCTGGGTCCTTCCAATACTAAGTGCCACAAATTGATGGCCCCGTGCGTTTATGCGGAGTGAGCAAAGCCACTCTGAGGGGCCCGGCGACCACGTCCGAGGGCAGGTCTCAACCCCCTGCACTTAGATCATGACGTCTTTTTGCCCTTTTCCTCCCCTTCTCTGCAAAACAGGGAGTCCGGGCAGATATTCAACCACTCAGCTCAACCCTGCGATCTCCTCTGGGCTCGTAACTTCAGCGAATTGCATTTTTTTGTAATTACAGGAAAAATAGCAAATTGGCAAACATCAGGAAGTGGGTACACCCCCTCTGATTTACAAGGAAGAGTGTAGGGTGACTTTACAGCTCAGGAATTCAGTGAAATAAATTTATGGTTAGAAAAATTCATGTTCTTAATGTGACGAAGGTCCTTTAACTTTTAACACGCTTCTCCGGTTAAGCGGCCTGAGACTCTCACGGAAACGGCTGTCTACAGCTGCTGCAAAATGATTTATCCCCAGATAATAGTCAGAGCTGCAGACCGAATTGTTGTAGAGAAGCAGTTCTTTAATTTTGGTGTTTGGGGCTGTCCATACATGGCTGATGCACATGCCTGTTTGTGTACACGAGCAGAGAGTGGCGGTGGCCTAACTTTTCCAGGCAATCTGGGTAATTTTCCCCCCGCCCAGGGGGCCTGCACCGCTGATCGTCTCCCCACAGAGTCGCCGCGCTGGGGCCTGCTGCCGCCACCAGCTCCTTCCCTGGCATTTGCAAAATTCTTCAGAGTCGAGCGACCTACGTGAGAGATGATGGAGTCGATGTCTGTGGCAGTACTAACTTCTGTTTTGAAAAGTGTATCTTGAGGATCTGCTGAAATCGTTGGTCCTGGGAGAGTGATGATTCTGCTCCATTTAAGGCGGTTTCCTGGCACGACAGAGGCACAGCCCCAAGACCTGATGTGGCTTTGGCACCCCTGGGGCTGCCCGCTCCATTTCCAGAGGGAGCAGGGCGAGATGTCAACTTCTGGGAAGACCTGGGGCTTCATTCAGTGAATGTTTGCTGAGCACCTACTGTGTGCAAAGCAGTGTGTCAGGTCCCGGGCATGGGGGTCCCCTTGGGATTACAAGCCACTGAGAGATAGAAAGTGAGACAAACAGAGAGGTGCTCGTTGTGTAGCAGAAAGAAAAACTACAAGGCGTTATAAGAGGGAATAGGGGGTGCCCTGCTCTAGGCGGACCCTGGGAGGGGGGTGACAGGAAGACAAAGAGGCACCCAGTCCCCTCTCTGTCACAGAAAGGATCCCGGGAGATGCTATGGACAGGGGCACGTCTCCCTGGCTCGTTATGGCACAGGCTCTGTGGTGTTCAACCCAACCCTGAAGCCCATCGCCCGTCCCAGGTCACACGTGTCAGGGCTGGGTCCCTGCAGGGAATTGGTGGTTTCCAGCTGCGCACGGTTTAGGGACCCCCGGGCTTCATGCTGGACCGTCCCTGCTCCCAGGGCCGCTGCAGCACAACGCTGCTGTCCTCCTCTCGGATTTCCACACTCGGGGTCACCACGCCCCCTCCTCAGCACACACCTGCCTGAGCGCCCAGCCCCAGCTCTGGTCTAAACAGATGAATACCTGGTACTCCAGCCCCCCAAATATATCCTCTCACTTTTCACCTTTCTGTAACCTCAAGCCTGAATGTTTCAGTCTGACCTTTTTGTGGGTACCTGGAGATATGGGCGCAGAAATCTAAAACATTCTCCTCTTTCATGTAGCTTTCTGCTAGAGAAAATATTCACTGTGGTTCATGTGCTTTAAAAAATAGCTGAGTGAAAATAACTGAAAAGAAATGTATACTTGTGTGTGGTACTGCATGTGAACCAGACTGATGGGGGGGATTATTTTGCAGTATATATGGATACAGAATCATTAGGTTGTACACCTGAAACTAATAGAATGTTATAGGTTGATTATATTTCAATTAAAAACAAAAAACCTCTCGAATTTTATGAAATTTTGTGTTGTTTTTGATAAGATGAAAAGATAAAAAATTAGGATAAAAAACTTGGAGACGAACATAGACGTAGAAGAATTACAAAGAACTTAGGAACAGGAGTTCCCGTTGTGGCTCAGTGGTTAACGAATCCGACTAAGAACCGTGAGGTTGTGGGTTCGATCCCTGGCCTTGCTCAGTGGGTTAAGGATCCGGCGTTGCCGTGACCTGTGGTGCAGGTTGCAGACGCGGCTCGGATCCCGCGTTGCTGTGGCTGTGGCGAAGGCCGGCAGCTACAGCTCCTGTTAGACCCCTAGCCTGGGAACCTCCATATGCTGCGGGTGCGGCTCTAGATAAAGGCAAAAAAAAAAGAACTTAGGAACAAAGAAACTTTATCATGGGTGGCTCTTAAATCCTCGCCCCTTCTCCCTCCCTCCTTCCCCTCCTTTTCACCACGCCTCCATCAAGTTCCTACCTGATCCTGCTGAGATGCTGCCAGACCTGGCGATGCCGTGATGAAGACGTGGCCGCCTCTCTCCGCAGGAAGCACAGCTTGGCTGCGAGACAGCTATGGACACGTCGGCCTCCGGGACAAGCCCCGCTGATGTGTGCCGGTACCTGCGCTCAGGGGAGCCTCTCGTGCGACTTTCTTTGGAAGAACAGACAAGAAAGGGAGACTGGAAATGTCTGGGAAGCCTCCCCAGTAGGGGTCACATCTGATTCAGGCTTTGAAGACTGAGTGGAGTTTTTCTAGAAGGAGCCTCGGGGAGAAGGGGTCTCCAGAGCAAAGGCAGTCCCGTGGATGAACACAGAGGAGGGAGCGTGCCTGGGACAGGTGGGCACAGGAAACTATCTGCCTGGGTCTTCCAGGGCAATCTGCTGAGCAGCCGTTGTTGTTGAATCTTTCTGGAACCTTTCAAGAAGCTTCAACACCTTGTAGTCCTTTGTACCATTCTGAGGGCTCCCTCTCTGCTGTCGGCTCATGAAGACTCTATAAGTAAATGCGCTTCGCCCTTAGGGCTCCTCGGGGTCTTGCCTCCAAAGTGATCCGGATCCTAGGGGGAGGCAGGGATGACTTGCGCAGGCGACCCAGATGGGACATGTCCCTGCCAAGTAAGGGTGGGTGCCCTTGACAGCCGATGGCCCAGCAAGCAGGCAGCCACTGCGGGGACTCATTCATTCACTCAGCAAAGGTCTGTGGGACTAGGTATGACAGGGCGACATGACCACCCTGTCATCCTGAGCAAACTGGTGCCTGAAAGAGAAAACACTGGACCCTTCACTAATGTTTGCTCTGCTTTCCGTTATTTAATATATTTAGCTTAAGCTTTTCAAGGAGCGCCGTGAAGAGTTGCTTGACGTCCCCCCCACCCCACATTATTTTCACCTTAGATCACCTTTATCCCCAAACTCACGCAAATTACTATTTCTGTGATAAACTGAAATGTGTTTTCCTTCTTCTTTCTTTGTTAATACTTGGAGGTTCATTCTTGGATGCAAACCTAACACACTGGACACCTTTTCACGGTGCCCATCTGGAGGCTCCTATTTGTAGGATGCAGTCCTTTCTCTGTCCAGAGAAACTGTCACTGGGGCCCAGGATGCGCTAAGTGAACAGGGCGTCTAGTCCCTGTCTTCATGAAGCAGTCAGTCTAGTGGGGGAGTGAGAAAATCCCACAAAGAACTACAGTAAGAGATAAGCCGTGATACGGTTTTGAAGAGCCATATAACTGATCGGCATTGTTAAAATGGAAGATAATTCCAACTGGGCCACATGGGGGGCCCTAAGCAATACTTGCAGAATGTATAGAGTGTCAAGAGGCGCAGAAAAGAAAAACGGCGCTTGGGGCAGAGGGAGGGAAAAGCTACGGAACTGGACTGAACCCAGCACGGCCAAGGCCAGGCCAGGAGGCTGATCTCCAGATGAGGCTCAAAGGATGGCTCTGGCCAGGTTGGGAGGGCCCCGTGCCATGCTGGGGACATGGCCCTATAGAGGTAACCATGCCTTATTTATCCTCAGGACTGGAGAAAGAAAGGTAGGGGGCAGGAACCAGGGAGCCAGCGGGGCTCTGAGAAGAGGGTTACAGGAGAGAGCTTTGATTTAGGGATACAATTGACATAAAAACAGAAAAGGGACAAAAATAGGCCAAGGAGTCTGTTTATGCACGCACACATTCGGAGAAGTGAAAGGTCCATGAGCTGGGCTTCCAAACCAGTACCCGCACTGCTCAGGGCTCTGCTCATTGCCTCCTGGTGTCTATACCGCAGGTGGCAGCCATCCACCCACCCGCTTCCCAGATGGTTATAGAATACCTATTGTGTGCAGATTCCGGGGTTAGGAGAGGAGATGTCCTTTTGCCACAGAAGGAGCCCCCAGGCCAGCGAGGGAGGCCTGCAGTGGTGAATAGTTCAAGGCAGGCCAGGGGCAGGGCCAGCGTCGTGATGGCAAAACATGCAGGTGTGTGGAAGACGAGGGTGCGAGCCTGGCTTTCAAGAATGGGCAGGAGAGCTTTTGGCTGAGAGAGGAGAGGAGGACTTCAGGCTGGAGGCGCACCTGCTCTTCTCCAATAAGGGTTCACGTCGGGGGAGACCACAGAGAAAGGTTTGCTGGGGCGGCTGAGTGTGGGCCTTGAAAGCCTTGACTCTGGCTGGGGAGTCACGGAGGTGCCTGAGCAGCACAAGGGTCTGGAGGAAGGACACATGGGGGGACGAGGGGGCCCAGAAGCTCTTTGCATGTGGGTGGGTCGCCTCCTGGCTGGGGGGACAGAATCTCTTGGGAACAGTCATGTCCTACTTTGGGATTTTGCCCTTTGATGACAGGGACCTGCGCTTGGTTCTTCTGTCTGTTGGGCTGGGCAAGGGTGAGGGGGCTTTTCCTCTCAGGAGCTCAAGGGTTACTGGGATTTGGTAAGCGCTGGGGTGGCCCGAGGGGAAGTGGCCGTCTCTTGGGTCTGCTGGTCCCAGAGGCCCCAGTTTGGTTCCGGCCACTCCTCATTCATTGAGCTGGTGGCTGAGCTGGTGCTGGCACTGGGGGGTCAGACACACGGAAGCCTGCCCCAGCCCCAGGGACCCCTCGCTGGGCAGGGCACAGAGCCGAGCAGAGCCGACCAGACCCCTGGGAGTGGGGACGCTGCACGGAGGTGCTTGGCCCCAGCCTGAGGGGGTGGCTGCCTCAGTGTCCCTGCTTTGTCCTGAAGATGAGGGACAGCCTTCAGGGCCACCCTCTCACGGGTTTACTGAAGCAGCCCTGGGCACCTCGACAGGGGCTGGGGCGCCCGAACAACCGTAAGATAAAGGCCATGGAAACTGGGTTTCCCCAATCTTTCTTTTTCTTCTTCCTCTTCCTTTTTCAAGGCCGTAACTGCGGCATACGGAAGTTCCCAGACTAGGGGTCAAATCGGAGCTGCAGCTGCCAGCTTAGGCCACAGCCACAGCAACGTTGGATCGGAGCCATGTCTGCGACCTGCACTGCAGCTTGTTGGCAACACTGGATCTTCAGCTCACTGAAAGAGACCAGGAATTGAACCCGCATCCTCACAGAGACGTCAAGTCCTTAATCCACTGAACCACAACGGGAACTCCTCCCCCACCTTTCTGATGGGCTTCCTGGTGGCAGCTCAGGGAAGATGTCCCTTGAGGGGCACACACAGGAGCTCATTAGCCTGGAAGTCACCTGATGCCTCTGCGCCAGGAATAGGGTCCCGTGGCGGTAGGAATACCACCCCTCTAGGAACCAACATAAGGTGACAGTGAGCAACAGGAGCTCTGTCCCTCCACCCTCCAGAGGACTCAGAGGAGCCACTTCCAGGGCAAGGAAGGGGATGGTGGCAGGGCAGGGCCCCAGGGACAGGCAGGGAACCCGACAGACACTGCCTCCTGGCCGTCCTGCTCCAACGGCTTCAGAAAAGGGAGAGGAGGGAAGAAAAATGTGGAACCCGTGGGGAGTGTAGGGGGATCAGAACCCCGGAGAACATCAGAACTGTCGGGACCGACCTGGGGAAAGAGATGACATTGGACCGACCTCTGAGTCTGGACAAGATAAACAGTTCCTGGGGAAGCCTTGCGACCCACCCAGCCTGGAAGAAATAAAAGCAAGAGGGGACAGCTTGATTGGCCAGGACCCCTCTCCAGAGCAGCCCTCTCCAGGCTGAATGATATTCACAGCGTATTTTAAGAGCTGTGCATCCCGGGAGAGGTTCGGATCGATAGACTCAGCCTACCGTGCTGACCGTGGTCCCTGAGATTTGAAATAGTCCCCGACTATAGGAGCGGAAATAACCGAATAAAGAGAAGACCTCCTTATGGGGTAATCTTCCAAGGGAGCTCCGTCTCTTTTCCAAAGTATTCTGAATTTGCTGAATCCACAGCAAATTTACTCTTTCTCATCCGGTAGCATCACAAGGAGTAACCTGCCTCCTGGACACTTGGGGGGTCCTCACATCTGTTCTGCAGGATTTTCGAGACGAGTGTCCCTGCTCCTGCCAATGCGGACAGTGAGGAAAGTAGCATCTATCTGTCCCCGATCGTGACTTCCGCTTAGGGATACAGAACTCTCATCTTGGCGTAAGAGCTGAATTCGTTTTTGAAAACGTCAAAAATTATAGAACAACTCCAGTCCAGGTGTGACAGCATGGGTGTGTGGTTTGCAAACAGGGGCTGACATGGTACATTTTATTTATTTTTATTTATTTTTTTGTCTTTTTGCCTTATCTAGGGCCACACCCGCGGCATATGGAGGTTCCCAGGCTAGGGGTCTAATAGGAGCTGTAGCTGCCGGCCTACACCACAACCACAGCAACGCGGGATCTGAGCCGCGTCTGCAGCCTACACCACAGCTCACGGCAACGCCGGATCCTTAACCCACTGAGCAAGGCCAGGGATCGAACCCTCAACCTCATGGTTCCTAGTCTGATTCGTTAACCACTGAGCCACAACGGGAACTCCTGACATGGTACATTTTAAATGAAAGAAAGGTTTTACAGACGTTCCCGTCATGGCTCAGGGGAAACGAATCTGGCTAGCATCCATAAGGACGCAGGTTCGATCCCTGACCTCGCTTGGTGGGTTAAGGATCTGGCATTGAAGTCAGCAGTGGTGTAGGTCGCACATAGGGCTCAGATCTGGCATGGCTGAGGCTGCGGTGTAGGCCAGCAACTGCAGCTGGGATTCAACCTCTAGCCTGGGAACCTCCATATGCCCCCAGTGCGGCCCTAAAATAAACACACACACAAGGGAAGGTTTCACACACACAAGGGAAGGTGGCTGTTTGCTCAGGTCAACACGGAAGGAGAGTCATTACAAGGGAGTTTTCTCTGCTTTGCCCAACACTCTGCCTCCCTTTTAGGGAGGGCGAGTTAATTTCCAGGCTCCCCCAACACTCTCCGGCATCCAGCGGCATCCTTTCCCCTGACAGCGTTTTCTGGAATGCGGGTGACCTGGGGATGCGGTGGTTGCATGGCCCCAGGGACACTGGGAGGAAATAATAGTTTGCCGGCAACTCAATCAAGGTCTCTCTGAGAGCGCTGGGGCCTGTCTTGGTCTTAAGAGGAAGGAGGCTGCCTCCTGGGCCAGCGCTGGGCTCTCCGGACGAATGCTAAGTAGCTCTCACTCATCCGTGTAAACACGGGCGTCCCGGAGTTTCCAACAGGCCTTATGTAAAGTGATAAATTGCCCCCAGAAAGGCTCAACCAGCACGTGGGCCCTAATTGTCTCCTGGCACCGGGTGGTCCGTAAAGCCCTTGAAGATGAGGTTGCACTTCCCGCAGGCCATCCGGAGACCCGCAGCTTTCCTCGTTCCCCACCCGCTCCTGCTAAGGCCACGCAGGGTGCACCCCGGCCGCGCCCCTGGGGATGCCCGGCGGTCCAGCAGCCTTCCCAGGGCCGCACGCTCGCCGGCCTTCGCCTCGGCATCGCCGTCGCGGTCGGGGGCAGGGAGCTGGCGCTTGCATCGGTTAATTAGAAGCCAGAGTCGGTGGGCCCCCGCCCGCCGACCCGCGCTCCGCCCGCCAGGGGCGCCCTCCCCGCCGCCCGCCGGCCCTTTGATCGCCCGCGGCCCTCGGCCCGCAGCCCGCGCGACGGCGGGCAGGTGGCGGCAGCGGGGCGCGGCGAGCTCGGGCGCTCGGGTCCCCGGGCCGCGGCGCGCTCCCCGCCACGCCGCACATCAAGGCCCGGCCGGCCGGCGGGCGCCTTCATTAGCAGCCTGAAATTATAATATTATGTTAAAGAACAAAGCTGCTCCCCGGAAAAATATGTGCTGCATATCTGACAAAGATAAATTGGATTATTCAAAATATTCTTGATGAAATGTTACATTTTGCAACTAATTATCAATCTGTTTTATCTGCAGAGCAGCTGGGCATTTTTGTGCATGCAAGACCTGCCTTTCCAAGGATCTTAAGATGTCACTGTAGCGTTTACATCTTTTATTTCAAGATTTAAATAACTAGGAAGTAGCTACTGTAATTCACTGCTGAGAAGAAAGGCGAGCTTCTTGATTCCTTTCCAGAGTGATAGCCTCCTAATGAACTTCTTTGGACTGTGAGTAATGAGGCTTTATTCAAATAATGTTTAAGGAAGCCTCTGTCGGTGTAATTTCTAAAAAACAAAGGGACCGATGTTGAATACATTTAAAACATCTCTATTCATTCGCTGTTAGCTCACGCCCATCCACAAGAGCACTTGCCAAGGAGACTTCCGTGTTGCTCTTTTCAGCTGAACTTGGCCCGGGCCGAGCCCTCTAATTCCCCCACAAATCCAAGGCCTTGGCCTGCCTTTTTATCTGGCGTTTTCTAGGGCTGAGATGTTTAAGATACTCTGGGTTGATATAAATCCTCCCCATTAAGAAGAGTCAGCTTTCCGCTCTTGTCTCCCCATCAAACTCTCTCTCTTGTTCCGATCCATCTGGGGGATTGTGTCGATACAGTTTTCTTGTTGGTTCGTGAGCATTTTATGGTTGGAGGCAGCAGAAAAACAGAATCTGACAGATTCTAGGCCTTTCCCACGTTGCTGGGGGCTAGAGAGCGACTGGAAGGGGCTCCATCTGTGTGTTCAGAGTCAGCCAACTTCTTTGGAGCTGGTGGATGCAGTCTCCACTTAGACGGAGGAGGAAAACTAGAAGCTATTTGTGGAGAAGTTCAGAAGTGCTTTTCCCAACCTGGTCTTTAGTTTGCTACAGCTCAGAGACAAGTATAAGAATATTCTCCATTGCTTGAGCAGCCTTCACTTCTTCAGCCTCAACAGGACACTCCTGACAACCCGAGATGGAGAAGGCGGGGCTGGGGTTCATTCCCATTGCTTCGATGGGAACACTGAGGTTCAAGGAAGGAGAGGAGGCGACTTGCTCAGAGATTCCCCGAGCACCTCGGCGAAGGTGAGGCTGCTAGCCTTTCCGCGCCCGGCGTGGCACCGACACAGACTCCCCGCGCTCCACTTAGACGGATGAAAGATGAACTTGTAACTGATGGGAGGAACGTGCGGGAAACTTCGGGGTGTGGATTTCCCTTCTCAGCTGAGAGGACTTCAAAGTGGTTCTGAGGGAGCGCGCCAAGGAAAATCAAGCAGCCATTTTCCCACTAAAAATGACAGGACATCCATCCCTCTTGCTTTTCTAATTGATTTCATTCTGACTGCTTTTCCATAAAATTATCCCCAGACAGGTTCGCAGAGCTGTCACGAAGCCATTTGAAATTTTGCATGGAGCACATTTATGGGTGCATTTCTAGCTCTATCTGTGTAACTCTCGCCCCCCTTGTTTGGCTGGGTTAGAAAATGTCTTTTGTTCAGACTGCAGAAGAAAATTACACCTGAGCTATTCGCTGCCTGACTTGACTCTGGGGTTTTCTCTTTTGACGTTTCTACATTAACGGTCAAATTACAGCGCTCAAAACATAAAGTCTCTTAAAGAAACACTGACCAGACCATCCTAAGGTGGTGCTCTTTGATAAAAGCTCAACTTCTGTTTTTAAAATGCATGTTTCCTGCCAATGCCTCTTTTGTTGCGGGGGGGATTGTTCATGGTTGTGCCAGATGTGAAGGTGCAGGGGTCCCCTGGAGCTCAGAGGAGACCCAGGCAGTCCCCTGGGTCTTTTGCCCAGAGTTATTTTTGGCTGTCATCATATGAAGCCAACCGCCCCCAAAAGCATTCTGAATGGAGAGTAAAATTTCTATCATAGAGATGATCATTTACAAGGTACCAAAGCTGTGTTTTCCTTTTTTATTTTTTCCTAAGATAGTTTCTACCAGTTATGTGTATTTTGCAAGATACAAAAGAGTTTTTATGTTCTCTTCTGCAGCCGAGTTATTGTGTGTGTGCAAATTCTTTAACCATCTTCACAGGATGAGGTACCAGAAAACGTTAGAACTCTCCAGAAAATGTCTGCTGTGCTTTCCTTCTTCAGCCCAAGACACCTGTGTCCTCATCTGTGGATGGCAAGTGTGGGTGGGGCCACCAGGGTACTCTGAAGGATTCTTGAAAGAGTCTAGAGCGGGGGTCAGCAAGCCTTCCCTGCAAAGGGCAGGATGAGGGGCTCTTGACCTTGCAGGCTGTCCTGTCTCGGTTGAAACCACTCTGTTCCGCCGCTGTATCTCAAAAGCAGCTGTAGACATCATGCAAATGAACGAGGGTGGCTGTGTTCCAATAAAACTTTATTTATGGGCACTGAAATTTGAATTTCAGATCATTTTCATGTGTCATGAAATATTATTCTTCTTTTGATTTTTTTCAACTGTTTACAAATGTAATAACCATTCTTAGTTTGTGGGCCGTACAAAAGCAGACAGCGCCCAGATTTGGCCCGCAGGCTGCAGCTTGGCCTCCCTGCCTGACAGTTTAACGTGGGTCCTTCCCGCTGCTCCAGCTCCCCTGGCTGCTTTTGGAGAAGTGAGTCAGTAAGGCCCTTTTTGCTGATTTGAATTTGCTTACAGGATATTAGGCTATTAGCCCTCCCCTCAATTTTATTGGGATATATTTGACAGTTAGTCTTGCATACGATTGAGGTGCACAAAGATATGATTATATACATATTACAAAGAGATCACCGCCGTCAGTCTAGCTAACGTACATTACTTCACATAATTACTCGTTTTCTTCCTTGTGATGAGAACTTTTTTTTTTTTTTTTGTCTTTTGTCCTTTTAGAGCCACACCCGTGGCATATGGAGGTTCCCAGGCTAGGGGTCTAATCGGAGCTACAGCTGACAGCCTACGCCACAGCCATAGCAACGTGGGATCCGAGCCGTGTCTGCGACCTACACCACAGCTCACGGCAACGCCGGATCCTTAATCCACTGAGCGAGGCCAGGGATAGAACCTGCAACTTCATGGTTGGATTCGTTTCTGCTGCGCCATGATGGGAACTCCCATGATAAGAACTTTTAAGATCTATGCTCCCACTCAAAGGGAGGGGATTTTTTAAGGTCATCTGGGGAAGGCCATTTAAAAACTTACACAGTTTCGGTTAGTGGGAAAACTCTAAATGGTTAGTAGGTTCAATGAATTGTGGATCTAAACTCAGCTGTCTAAGTGGGTTTGGACCAACCTTTCTGCCCAGCTGTTGGCAAGGACTGCGTCTGGAAAGCAGGGGGTGCGGGGAGGTAGAGGAGAGGTGGGAGGGAAGAGGGCCGGGGGCTGGGGTCAGCGTCCTTTGAGGACTTTGTCCAGGCCCAGGGGTCAATGACAGCCCTGGTGCTACCCGCGCCGGGAAGCGTCTCTTAACACCCAAGTTTTTCTACGAAATCGCACACTCGTACTCAGCCTCTCCGCAGAGATTTACTGAGCACCTGCTAGGTGCCAGGTCAGTGCCCAGCCCTGGCAAATAAAAGAGCAGGGTCAGGTTGGCGCTGCTCAGGCTGTGCTCACAGCCCGTGGGGCAGCTTCCTGCGGCTGCCGTCGATGATGGGCAGAGACTCAGACCATCTGTTGTGTGTCCCTCTCTGCATTTCTGCTGTTGGCCGCATTGCTGGGCTTGCAGCCCCATCACTCCAATTTCAGCATCCTCTGTACAAGGCGTCCCCCCTGCACGCGTCTCTGTGTCCAAATCCCCCTCTTCTTATAGGGAAAAGTCACTGGCTCAGAGCCCAGCCCACCCCGCCTATGACTCTATCTTTACTTGATGACATCTGCAAAGACTTGGGTTCCTAAACAGGTCACAGTCATAAGTGCCAGGGGTCGGGTCTTGAATGTGTCTTTTTGGGGGTGACACAACCCCATCCACAGTTGAGTAAATAGAATAAGAATTGGGGCCTTCCCGTTGTGGCTCAGAGGTTATGAATCTGACTAGTATCCGTGAGGACAAGGGTTCGATCCCTGGCCTTGCTCAGTGGGTCAGGGATCTGGCGTTGCCATGAGCTGTCGTGTAGGTCACAGAAACAGCTCAGATCCCACATTGCTGTGACTGTGGTGTAGGCTGGCAGCTGCAGCTCAGATTAGCATGGGAACTTCCATATGCTGCTACTGGTGTGGCCCTAAAAAGACCAAAAAAAAAAAAAAAGAAAAAAGAAAAGAGAAAGGAATCGGGACCCAGGTGCCAGCTGTTCCTTCACCATGGCTCCTGTTGCCTAGAATTGTCCCTGATTTTTTTCTTGCAGTGAAACCCAGCTGTGGCGTTGACCACTGCTGCAAGGTCTCCAGAATAATCTGTCCCCATACATCGCTTAGTGAATCAAGCACACGTTTCTAAGCGTTTCTTTGGGGGTCTGCCTGCTTTCCTGGGGAACGGCTCACAGCCCCCACCTTGTTCCGTCGGATTGAAATCTGTCTTTAAAGCTCGTTTCCCGAGGCTTCGCCCCAGTCTCATGTTTCCTCCTTTATTGGAATAATTATAACTTTTTAGCCTGACCTTAACATAGATATTTTCCCCTCTTTTAAACTCACTCAGGGCTGATTTGCGGTAGAGTAGCATGGGACTCCGCAACTGGGTGTCCACTACTATTTGTTCTCTGTTTTGTTTGTTTTTTAACAAAGCATCATAGATTTACAACGTGTTCTGGCTTTTTTCAGTAACAGACTTGCAGATTCTCTTACTTTTAAATCTCATCGTGTCCACTTCTAAACAGTCATCTTTTGGAAGCTTATTCAAGGCCATTCGTCCTCACGTTGTCACACAGTTTCTTTCTCCTCCAAGGAACCTGAAAACAGTTTACATTAAATATTAGAGCATTTCGACTGTGGCCGGCGGACAAACTGAATTGTAGATTTCAAGAGAAGCTTCAAGGGTGTTTTTCCACCACTGGAACTATCAGGGTTTTCTGGTGAGAGGTTTCAGCTAAAATCCCCGGTCAGTCAGTACTCCTCTCTCAGGAGGAAATTAAAGAAATCACTCGAAAATGGCTGAGAAACAGGAAAAAAAAAAAACTCCCTTGGCTCCAGGAAACCCTCCAGAAAGGTGGCTAGGAGGTCAGCCGAGCGCTGAACGCTGTTCCCAGCTCTGGGGTCCTCTGACAGCAGTGCGGCGAGAGAGGACGGAGGTGGCTGCTTTAGAGATGGCTTTTGGTGGCCCGCCGTGGCCTGTTAAAATCACAGCGTACGTGCGGCAAGCGTCCGGGCGGGGAGCGGGACTCTCGACCGGGCTGGTCTTTAGCAAAAGAAAACAAGCTCAGTATCTACTCAGAGATCAGTTTGCGCCCGATTTGGTTTAAATGCTAAACCCTATGAAATGATCTTAAGCAGAAAAATCAATTTCCCAGAAGTCTCAGGTGTACACTGGAACTCTCATATTTGAACTAAATCTAGGTGGAGTTAAATAATTGAGCTTGCTCTCTTTAAGTGCTACAGATGTATTTCATGCTGGAAATAACTCCTGTGAGCGAGGTTGTCCAGGCACCCAAGCCCCTCGGAGAAGGGTCAGGGGCTGCCTGAGATCACGCCTGCCCTGAGGGGCAGGACCAGGGTGGCCCCGAATCCCAGGCTTGGTTCTATCCAGGATAACCTGGGAGAGAGGCAGACACCAGATCCGCCGTCAGGGCTGAAGTCTCTTGAAATTACCTGCATAGACATCAAGGGACATGAGGGCCTTGCCCTGCCGTGTGGCATCCCAGAGGCCAAGCAGAGAGCCTGGGGACACCCTGGTCCAGCAAAGGAACAGAAAAACCCACTGCCATTTGGTCCTGACTTCCATCTCTTGCCTGAGTAGACCCGGGGACCGCCGCGCTTCTCGGAGCCTCCGCCTTCCCTCTGTAAAACAGGTCCTCGTTTGAATTGCATGTTTGCAAATGTTGTATTCAGATGCTGAATTCAACATTCAGTTCAAATCTTGCATCACTGGGATACAGCAGTGAACACAGCATGCTTGCCTCTGCTGGGTCTGGTGGTGGAGGCAGACATGAGCCAGTGAGTTTGGGAAGTGCTGGCCTGGAAGAACAGACAGATCTAAACAATCATATCTGCTTCCTTGGGTCCATGGAGGGAATTGAATAAATTAATAAAGTGCCCAGAGCTGCCAAAGGAATGCTAGCTTTTACTACCTTGGTCCCTCTGATATGCTAGCTATTCTTGTGGTTGTGTTACCATGAGCGTTGTCTGCATCTCGGGGAGCGGGGAGGAAAGAGAGGAGAACAGGAAATTAGGAAAAGGGAATTAAGCAGAAACGCAGGGCTAGTGGAGGGGAGATGGGGGTTCTGGGTTTGTACCCACCCAGATGTAGGAACGTGCTGCCTGCCTCACACCCAGCCACCAGCTCCCAGCCCAGCTCAGCTGGGGAAGATTTAAAGAAGCTTCTGGGGCCAGAGACATGGCTTGGACCCCGCTGGCCCTCACAGTCCCTCTGTTCCGTTCCTCTGCTTTATCTGCAGAGCATTTACAAGTGGGAGCAAGCCAGACTCTGGCGTGAGCTCCTCCCTGCTGGCCGGGGACCAGCGGGGAGCGAGGGCTGGTGCGGCTGGCTCCTGGCTCCGAAGGAGGGCGGGAGGCACCCCAAATGCAGGGAGCTCGAATGTGCATGTTTATCGTTGGATTTGCAGTCTGGCCCTCGGGGTGCATTCACGCTGCAGCCAGAGTCCCCACGGCCAAGGCTTCTGGACGGCTCTCCCAGCCGTCCTTGTTAGCGACCCATCCTCCCTTGGAGTGTTTTTAACAGCTGGATGTTTGTCTTGCCAATTTAGGATACACGGGTCCCGTAAGGAAGGCATCGATAACGCGTCGTAAGGATGACGTGACGGGCGCAGATTTGGAAGATAGAAAGCAGATGAGGGTTCCTTGGAGGTGAAATGTGGTTTTCGATGCTTACAATGGAGGCTCTGAAATCCAAGCTCCCCCAGAGTTTCAATGGCCTCTATTTGTTTGCTTATTTTGGCCGCACTCTCTGCTGTTGGAATCCGCGCTCCCTCCCCCGCCGCGGGGCCAAATGACACACGTTTAATCTAAAACCACGAATCCAAGGTTGTAGGGCCGATGCTGTCACCAACCAGCTGCGTGACCTCGACAGGCTGCTCAGCCCTCTGGCAAGACCCCGTGTTCTGGTTGCGAGGGAGGGGCCGATGCTGATGGCAGCGTTCCGCGGGTCTCCGGGAACTCGCTTTCCTTAGAGAGTTTGGTCCACACAAAATGAGATCACGGGGGCCTAGCCAGGGTCTGGGGACCGAGGCAGGGAACAAGCGGGGGACGGGGGGTGTGTGTCAGTTTTTTACACCTTCTAGGTTTGCAGAAAAGCGCATCTGACATCCTCTGGTCAACTTAGCCGTCGAGTCTGCATTGAACGTATTTGCTTCCTCTGGAAAGTCCTGGTAATACAGTGATAAATTTCCATCTTTAAGGAAAACCTCTGTGTGACGAGGGCTCTACTCCCCAAACAAGGCACGACCTTGATATGGATAAGCACCCCGATAAGACGTATTGGCCGACCTCAGGGTGGGGGCGAAAAGTGGTCTGCAACGGGAGATGAGCTGCGGTCGGCCGGGAGCGGTGACTTTGGCTTTTCTCCAGCAGGAGGGAACAGTAAATAAATGAAGAAGTATATTAGGCTGAACTGCTGACATTTGTATGCAGGGTAGGAAATGTTTGTAGATGAGGAGCAGCAAAAGATTTTTTAATAAATGCTTTTGTGGCGGATTTTATACTAAATCATTTCTTGACATTTCGACTAAAACCCACAGCTTAGATAATGGATCTGATGTTCATACCATGCCATGTACCCTGGTTTGATAAATCCTCTGCTACGGGGATCTCCGTGAAACCGGATTCCCTCTAGACCAGGAGAAGATTGTACGTGGAATGAATTCATTCGGGGAAGCTGCGGAGGCCCGGGTCTGCGATCCTGCCCGCGCTCCGGGTCTGAGCTGGGGCTCAGTGAGCGGTCTCCACGGGCTTTGGGTTCGGGCTGGACCGCGGTAAATGAACTCCCTGGTAGAAACGACTTTATGATGATGGTTCTGTTTCCTGCCGGGAGGGTTTACTCAAGAAAGCCAGCCACGGGGGGCCTGAGCGGGAAATGGGGGAGTCGGCCAGGCAGCACGTGGCCAGGCCAGTGTGGACAGTGTCCCCCGTTCTCTCTCTCAGCTGTGCGGCCCTCCTGGCCATCCCACCCCCGCCAGCAGACGCCAAACCGGGACGCAAGGCGGGACTCCCTGGGTCCCGAGCCAGCCCCATCTCCTTGCCGGCAGGTCCCGGCGGAGGGCGCGCTCCCTCCTGGTCGGGCCTCCTGAGCTGGCCTCTGGATTCGGATGCTGGGATGTCTTTCCACCTCGCTCTGGACTGTTTCCTGCCCTCCTCTCTGCTGGGGGCTCCCGGCACCCCCCTACCCCGTATGCTGGCAGAGAGGACCCCTCGCCACCTCCCAGGAAGCTCCATGTGCGGTGTCCACGCTTTCTCCCCGAAGGTGCGGGGGGTGGGCGTGGGGTTTGTGGCTTGCCAGGGGTCACCAGGCAGGCTGAGCGACAAACACCGACTCCTGAACCGAATCTCGGGACTCTTCCAGAGTCCAGCGCTTGCAAGGGCCCCAGTGGGGGTGTGTGAGGAACGCAGAAGGAAACGAAAGAGGAAGAAAGACTCGCTGCAGCCTTGAGGTCCTAGACTCGGGGCCAGGCCTCATCGCGTATCTTATTGTCATTTTACACGTGTCCTGTAATTTCTAGTGACCTCATGCTGATCCATTATGGTGGAATACATTAAGCCATCCTTCAGAAAAAAATTAAAGAGCTTTGACAACGATAATTGCTCTTAATATCACTCTGGACAGAGTTTGACTGATGGATGAGTTCAGAAAATTTGCTTCTGAAACAACATGAGAAACAACCTGTGTTTCGGCCAGGGAGTGGCACGGCCACACCTGCAGAGGTGTCCACAGGGCCAGAAATGGCATCTGTGGGGCTGGATGGGAGCTCCTCAGCAAAGCCAGTGTCATTCATGTTCAGGGCCAATACTGCAGAGTGCCGTGCTGGGCCATGTGGGGACACTGAGGCACATTGCAAGGCCCTGTCCCCAGCTCAGGGCGAGACACTTCTGCGGCCTGAGGTGAGTGCTTGCACCTCCCCGCTCTGATTCTCCTTTTCTGGTTTTACAAGCTCACTCTCCCTGGTGAACAGTCCTTGGCAGGTTTCCCAAGATATCAAATTCCAGGAGAGAAAATACACAGGTCATGTGTAAGGACTAAATAGAACTTAGTTGCAAACGACTTTTGTCAGGGGTCTGCGAAACAGCTCTGCCTTCAGCTACGAGTTAATCAGACCTAGAGCAGCGGGTGGACCAGCCTGGCGCCCACGGTGGCCTCCGGCGACTCCTTAGGTCACCTTGGGCAGGTCATGCGGCTTGTGGGGGGCCCGGCCTTCTCATCTCACTCATCGGGGCCTTGGGCGAGCCGAGCCGGGCTCCCTCCAGGTCAGACGGGGTGGACTTCAGTCCCCACCCATCAGTCTTTCACTGTCTGCCACTGGGACTCAGAAGACTGGGCCACACTTAAAACCCTTAGCAGGAGCGTGTGGCTGTAAAACCGCCTTTGGCTTGCTTTGCAACTTGCTCTGACTTGTTTCTAATCATAGAAACAGGTGCATCGAGCGCGTTAAAAATGTTGACCGTGTCGGAAGGTGGAAACGCTCTCTGTGCTGGTGGCAGCGACTTATTTAGCAGGTTGGTGGGACCCGGAGGTGTTAGCCAGCTGTGGTGGGGGACATTTCTCACGTGTGCATGTGCAGAGAGGTGCCTGGCCATGGCGAGGCGGGGCCCTGGGGAACCCCGGTTGGAGATGGCCTTGTGGGCCAGTGTCTGGAGGGGCTGGGCTTGGAGCCTGGGTTTTCTCGTCAGTGCAATGGGGGTGGCAGTTCTGGTCTTGCGAGGAGTAGCAGACGTGGTACATATGTCATATACACGTTGCAAATATACCTAGCGCACTGGGGATGGCGTGGGTGCTCACTAAGGCCATGTGAGCATTAGGCATTATTAGGATCACCGGTCCCCAGGACGACCTCTGGCTACTTCTCTTCCCTCTGGTCACAGCCTCTTCCTTATACTGGGGGGAAGATCAAGTTTCTGATTTCAGGAGCCTGGTGAGCTGGCTCTCCTGGCTAACTGGAGCCTGGAGCTGGGAGCTGGTCCATGATGGGCAAAGGCACCTTACGAGACGGTGGAGGGGACACTGAGGAGGCAGCAGTGGGGAGGCAGGTGTGGCCCCACCTCTTGGACATTTAATCTGGGGACAAGCTGGGCTCGTCACTTGTTTGGTGGGTTTAACACCGGATGGTCACGAGCTCAGACACCGCCGGGAACAGGATGAGCTTGCCGGTCAGTCGGGGTGGCCCAGGCCAGGGATGACGTCCCTGAAGGTCATGGTTGCCTGTGGACACGGCTCCACTGCAGCGGTGGTGTCCTTGTGAGGGACTCTGAGTGTGTGTGGCTCTCTGGGGGCAGGGACGGTGCTGGGGCTGCTGGTTACATGGGGACACAGCTGCTCTGATGGGCATTTCATCCTGTGCGGCTCTTCCTGAAAACGGGGGCCCACGTGGCCGCGTCGGCCCCCTTCTCTCAGCATGTCCTGGGAGGAGGGCAGGACTGTGTCCCTGTGAACAGAGTGCCACCCACCTGTTTGTACAGCCTCCGTGTGTCACCTACCCAGACTGCACGTGGTGTGTTCTAGCAGCTGGGTTTTTCTAGCAGTTGTGCTGAGGGACACGTGACGCTCCATAAAATGTGCACATTTTCAGTCCACACGTCGGTGATTTTTAGTGAATTTATCGGGTTGTGCAACCATCATCATAATCCAAAATGTAGGACTTTTCCATCCACCCCAGAAGAGCCCTTGTGCGGCTCTGCAGTGCCTCCCACTCCCACCCCAGCCCCAGGCAAACACTCATCCACTTTCTGTCTCCATGGGTTTGTCTTTTCTGGACGTCTCCTATCAGTGGAGTCATGCAGTACGCAGTCTTTTTCAGCAGCCGTGTTGATTGCTCCCTCTTGGTTCCTGGCAGGAAACCATTTGTATCTGTGGTTGGAGAGTGTCTGGGGTCGGGAGGGAGCCGACCCTGCCCAGGCCGCAGCCACACACTCGCCTCCCCAGCGGTGCCTCCCAGCCCCCTCCTCCCATCTGCCATCTGTGGACCCTCCGCTCGCTCTCTGTTCTCCATCTCGCCACATAGAACAAGAGCGGCGCTTCCGTCTGGGGATGCTCGGCATCTGAGCCTGTGCTCCCTGCCCCGGCTGCCCCAGTCGTTAGTGAGTTGGTGACCCGCTCTGGGTGGGCAGGCTCGAGGGTGGCCCAGGGCCCCTGCAGTGTGGGTGGGAGGCTGTGGATTGCTTCCAGCTCTGCACTGCAACCGATGTGATGGGAGGTTCATGACTGCACGGTTCCGGGACCTAAGATTGTAACACCAGTCTTGCTGGAACTTTCCTCGCCCCATTGGCTGGGAGGAAGCAAGAGGGCCTGTGGGGGTCCTTACACGATAGGGCACTAAAGGTGCTTCCAGACATGGTGGGCAGCCTCCTGAAACCCGGTTTTCCAGTCACAAGGAGCTGGATCCTGCCAGGAACCACACCAACAAGGAAGCCGGTCCCTCCCCAGTCAAACCACCAGATGAGAACTGCTTGCCTGCAGCCTCCTGGGGCCCAGGCAGAGGGCCCAGGTAAGCTGTGTCTGGACTCCTGACCCAATGAAACTGTGGGATAATAAATGTGTGCATTTTTAAGTTGCTGATTTTATAGGGACGTGGTATCACAGCGATGGAAAACGAAAGCATTCCCCGTGCGAGGCAGGCCTCTCTGAGTTATCCTTCCTGCTTCTCCAGCCCCGTCCCCAGCCTTCCCCGACTCCACCCCGCTGCCTTGCTGCCTCCACCTCACATCTTGCCTCCAGACCACTGCCACAACCTCACACTCACCTCCCTGCCAAGGGCCTCTCTGGGAAGCAGGACTGGCTCTGGCAGCCCCCGGGTGCCACTGCAGAACCTCATCATCACAATCCAATTCCGATGGCTCCAGTTCTCAGACCTCCTCTTCGGTCCCTCCTGCCTACGTCCCCACCCTCTGGCCCCACGGAACGACCTGGCCCTTCTTAGACGCTCGGGTTTGTCCCTACTCTGCGACTTTGCATACACTCTTCTCCCTGCACGGAATGGTCTTCCATCTCTTATTCACCCTTTGAAACCCAAGTCCAGTGTCACCTTTTTTTGGGTAACTTTCCCTGGACTCCCTAGACGAAAGGAAGTGCTCTTCATCTGACACACCGCTTCCCTGGGCTCACAGTCATCACGCTGTGTTTTAGTCTGTGTCCCCAAGTACCTCCGACATGGTATGGACTGGGACTGAGTGTCCCCTAACTGACCTATGGTGTCTAATGTACAACTTTAGGACAAATAGCTGGCCACCTACCTGAATAACTGGCTGACCACGTCAATGCCTGACCCAGAACCTTCAGCTCTGGCATCACATCTTGGGCGTCGTAAGGCCCCTTGCTCTCCGGGCTGGGGGGTGGCTGGGTCTGGTGGGACGGCGCAAAGCGCAAGGTGGACTCCAAATGGCGAGCCACATCCCGGACAGTTCTGCAGGTCTGAATGTCACAGGCATGTCCTACCGAAGTTCTCTCCCGAGCTGGGTGCCGGCGACACCCACTCCCCTGCTGCTGCACCCCCCGCCGCCGTGCGGCGGCCCCAGCGCGTGGAGACCGGACTGCTGGGGGTCTCAGACCACGCGGAGACCGGACTGCCGGGGGTCTCAGACCACGCATAGAGGGTCTGGGATACCGAGGACCTTCCCCCAGGCGTAACCGCGATTAAAATGTCCCCTCCCCCACCCCAGGGAGCCCCTTCTTCACCGCGTCCGTCTCTGCCATCCATTCTTTGCCATCGGATGTGCGTGTTTTTCTGTTTATCTGCTTCTTTTCTGTTTCCCCAGGGAGACCGTAAACCGAGAGAGCTGGGGTCTGTCCATCCGCTCGTGTCTGCCGTTCTGGTGTCTTTGGCATCCTCAAGGCTCAGGATCGAGGGTCAAATAAAGAGGGAGCAGCACAGAGTCCCTGACCCGGCCCTGGCTGCGTCAAGGCTGACCCCTTCCGTGACCGTCCTTCCCTTTAGGGTAAATAAAATAACCCTTGCCCCCAGAAAATTGTCATTTATCAGTTCGTCCCAGACGGGATCTAAAGAAAGCCCCCTCCCTCTTTCTTTTATAGATTACATATAACTCTAACCTAAACTCGAACTCTAGCCCTAACCCTCAAGTCTGAAAGGTATAATACGAATTCTTCCTCCTGTGGTAGTTTTACTTTAGACAATAATTTCAGTGTCTCTTCGTATATAATACAATTATAAACACTTAGACTGTGAGTAGGTTCCTTTTTGGTTGGTTACAACTTTAGGGACTTAGAGCTTTAAAAGCGTGACAGTCAGGATGGCCTTGGAGCCGGGTGGTGTTGTAGCAAAGCAGTAGTGCCCGCTGGGTGGGACCTGGGTGCTGGTGGGCATCTAACTGTAATCTCCTATGTGGATTTTGATCCTTGGCCGACTTATTCCTGTGTGATGCTTGGTACGGGTAGGGCTGATTGTTTCTATCAGTTTTCCTGTTCTTTGCCAAGGGGAGAGAAAAGGCCCTCCCATCACTTCTACTGGGGCTTGTTAAGCCGTGGCCTTGGGGGCCAGCTGCTGAGCGGGAGGAGCAGCCAGCAGCCTTGGCAGTCAGGGGGCAAGGACAGCCGATGGCTACTTGGGCTCGGGGCAGGCTGTGCCTCACGGAAGGGTCACCTTGCTGGAAATATACAAGCAAGTCATGTTAGCATCCCAGAGCCCGCTGAAGGCTTCCTGGCTTGGTATTTGGGGAAGAAATCAATGACACGTAGGTCTTGGGCCCTCAGGTGGGCAGTGGCCGGTATGTACCGCGAGGGTCTCAGGGTCAGTGTTTTTCCAGGTGATTGTTTTCTAGCAGCGAGTCAGTGGCATAGAGTGGAAATGGCACTCCCAGCCCTGCCGGGGAGCTTGGGCGGCTAGAGCAGCCTCCTCTAAGTCAGCACTCTTTGCACCACATCCGGTCCTAAGAAAATAACTCGGATCCTCTGTGGCCAACTGTGTACCCTAAAGGCCACCCTCACTTGGGTTTTGTTCCCTTTGCAGCAATGACCTACCCCACCCCCTCCAGCGCTGACGACAGGACTTTCTGGGGTGAGTCAGGACCAGATGCTGCATCTCAATGGCTCAAGGAGAGAAGCCGGTAAAGCCTGTGCCAGCCTGCAGGGTGCACGTCCACTCCAGGGGCGCGAGGCAGTGACAAAACGCACCGGATCCCCATCAGTCCTGTTCTCCAGGAACAGCCGCCTGAGCCGTGGTGCAGGAGACCTGAGCGATGGTGTCGCCGGGCAGAGCCCTCTCCTCGGCAGGCCTGGGAGAGGCACAGCCGACCCTGGAGAAGTGGTGTCCAGAATGACCAGCCCTTGAGCTCTTGAGCTGGCCAGGCCCTGCCTCTGGTGAGGGCGAGAGACGCTTCCCTCAGGGGCAGAGGGCCAGTGTCTTCAGAGAGGAAAGACGAGGTTGCTGCTGGTTCCTCTGCAGCCGTGACATCTCCACTCGGCTGCTCTGTCCTTTCCAGGAAGGCAGATCCAGGCGCAGAAGCCCAAGAGGGATTAGAGGCTCCCAGAGGTTCTTCTTGCACTGCCTGTCCCCCGCCGCTCCGCCCAGAGCACCCCATTCTCCCTGGAAAGCATGCAAGGTCCAGATGCCAGCGTCATCCTTACGCTCACCCCCGCCCTTGCTGTCCTCTGCAGCAACGCCGTCGATTCGTTCTTGAAAGCCCTCCCAGATGCCCTCAGAGCTGAGCTGTCAGAGAGCCGCAGACAGGAGCCCCCTTTCACTGCGCTCACCGAGCTTGCCAGGGGCCCCCAAGAACTGATAATCGCGACCAGTGCATATCGCTCAGATTTCCGCTGACTCCTTCCGGTCAGAGACGCTCCACGCTAGGTCTCGGTCTCGTCCTTGCTCGCACGGTGCCAATTAACTACCTGCTCCTTTCCTTGTGGGTTCCTGGATTCGCTCTGCGCCCTTTGCAGTGATGTTTAGTAATTCTCTTCGCCTGTTGAGAAGCCTCTGCTGGGACACTGCCAACTGATCCTAACAAGCCCACTTACCTCAGGGTTTCCCACTGCTTTCCTGGGCTCAGAATTCCTGAACCAAAGGCAGATCTCCCAAGAGAAGCTTGCGGAGGTGGCTCGTTACGAATATTTTGATGTTGGAAATTTTGGGCGCACCCGTCCTTTGCAAAGCCGGCCAGTGTGCCTGGAAGAACAGGTGGGCCCAGGGCAAACCTGGAGCAGGTGGGATTCTGATCCTTTTATCCTCGTCTGCCTTTCTTCTGGCTCGTCCTCACCCGCCTCGCCCGGCTCCAGCCGCTCCGCCGCACGTCCACACCGATGGCTCGCGCTAATTGGTGATTAGGCACTAATGCCCGGCGAGTGTTGGCTTGTTTCCCCTCCCTGATGACTTTTCCTTCCTTTTTGTATTAGTCAGAGCCTTTCGTGACTTAACAAGAGGGGCTGGTGTGCGTGAGATTTCAGGCGTGCTGGGTGGGCAAGTTCTGAACTTTTGGCTTCTTTCCCAAGTCACAAGGGCTGGGCGACCGTGTGGGCTGCACCGGGCCATGCCTGGCCCTGAGTCCTGCTCCCACAGGGTTCCCAGCGCTGCTTGATGGAGATGTTGGTGGGGGCGGGGTGGCAGTGACCTTTCCGTCCTGGCTGCAGACCATAAGAGGGGAGGGTCTCTGGATGCTGGGTGGCTCCGTGGGGTAACAAAGGGAGTAGCCCCTCGGCCTGCAGCCAGACACCCCAGCTCACAGAGACACCTGCGAGGACAGACTCTGTTTTGAGCGCTACGTAGGTAGAGGCAGCCTCCTATTAGAAATACCTGCACCAGGAAATGAGGATTTGCCGTCAGCCAGGCTAAAGGGCATCTGGCTTATTGCACCAGGGGTCTGTATTGTCCAAGAGCTGGTGAAGTGGTTCAAGAACAAAATCAGTCCAATAAGTGGACTGAGACTTACAAGTTCACTACTTTTGCTGTTGTTGTTTTGTCTTTTTAGGGCCGCACCCATGGCATTTGGAGGTTCCCAGGCTAAGGGTCAAATTGGAGCTGCACCCACCGGCCTACACCACAGCCACAGCAACGCCAGAGCAGAGAAGCGTCTGTGGCCTTCAGCTGCAGCTTGCAGCAACGCTGGCTCCTTTTCCCACTGAGTCAGGCCAAGGAGTGAACCCGCATCCTCATGGACACTAGGTGGGGTTCTTAATCTGCTGAGCCACAATGGGAACTCCTACCATGGGGTTTGGTTCTGAGAACTGATTCATTTTTATCTCGCCGGATTCCTCAGGTGTGGAAGAGAAGCCAAGTGGAGAGCCGTCGCTGTTCTTGGGATCAACAAACGGTGCTCTCTGGGCTTAAAGCAGCACCGTTGATAGAACCGCCCATGATGTCCTGTATCCGTGCCGTGTGGCAGTTTACTAACTCATGAAGTTGCTGTTTTCTTTATACGCTTTTTAAAATAAGTCATTACAAAATATTGAGTAGCGTTCCCCATGCTGTACATAGGTCCTTGCTGGTTAGCGTTATGATGCTCTTATTTTCAAAAAGCGTTTTCTGCTCTACATCAAGAAGGCTTGTCATTTGAACTAAACCACCTCTGCCTGCATTTGCCCTCCTTTATTAATCTGAACCGTGTGCAGGGCTTTAGCCTGGAAGATGTTCCCTGCAGCCTTGTTTATCCAAATGCATGACGAGGACACGTTGGGACGTAAGAGGGTGACAGGACTCTGCATTCTTTCAGTGATGGCCAGAATGCATATAGGGACTTGAGACTTGTTCAGATGACGCTGATAAGTGGAAAAAAAAAAATCAGACTGTAAAATAGCATGTAGCGTATAATCCCATTTTTGTTTCAAAAATGTACACATGCTCATCAAAAACAATTAGGATAATATACCCCCAAACTGTGGTTACTCTGGGAAGCCGAGTTAGAATTATAGCTGTTGTGACATTGTCTTTTTTTCTCCAGTATTTATATGACTTTTCTACAAAACACGTTTTGCTGTAAAATTAGAAAAATAGGATCTTTTTATTGATAAAGGACAAGCCAGAGAGAAAGGAGCTGTGGAGGCAAGGGGGAGGCCCGGGGGGTTTGGCCCTGGAATTTGGCTCCGTCTCCCCGAAGCTCTTTGTATTCCTTGTTTTCTTTTCTTTTTTTTAAGGGTCACACCTGCGGCATACGGAAGTTTCCAGGCTAGGGGTCCAGTCGGAACTGCAGCTGCCAGCCTAAACCTCAGCCACCCCAAAGTGGGATCCCAGCCACGTCTGTGACCTACACCACAGCTCACAGCAACCCCAGATCCTTAACCCACTGAGCCAGGTCAGGAATCAAACCTGCGTCCTCATGGATGCTAGCCGGGTTCGTTACCACTGAGCCACGATGGGAACTGCCAGTGTGTTCAGTGTTTTCTGGATGTGAGACCAGGAAGGCTGTTTCCAGTGACTCCTCTGTCCTCAATCAAAGAAGCAACTTCCTCCTCTGCAAAAAGCCAAGCGCAGGCTCCGTTGGGTCCCCCGGGGTTGAGCTGTCCCCCTGCAAAGGCCCCGGGGGAGCGAGGCCTCTGTGAGCGGGCAGGGATATGGCCACTCTGCGCACTAAGCCGAGAAAGGCAGCTCAGACACACGCCTGGCTTGGTGGACACTGGTGAGGACGGTGTGCAGAGCCCAGGCTCTCCCAGTGACAAGGACACAGCTGCTCAATTTGGTGGAGGATTCCCACTCCAGGGGTCCGGGCTGTCAGCCAGAATCCGCAGGGGCGCGGGAAGGGCCAGTGTCATCAGGTCCCAGGCGGGGCACGATCTTCATAAGCCAGGCAAACGCTGGACCGCAGAGCTGCGAGATCGTGAGAAGACAGTGAAACGTTTTTTAATTGGACCCCACTCTCTCAGCTCACTCCTTTGGTGGTGAGTTGACCTGCAATTGGCGGGGGGGGGGAAGGGAATTCTTTAGACGTTTCTTTAGGTGTTTCTGGCAAGATCTGACTCTCGGGTCAAGGTGCAGAGAGCTGACTGCGGCCAGCCAGGCCGGGCTCTACCACCACCGCAGCCTCCCCAGGGTCGCTTGGGAGCCACAGAACCCTGTCCAAGTGGAGCATTGCTCAAAAATTCATTTATTTATTTATTTTTTGCCTTTTTTTTTGTCATTTTATGGCCGCGGGTTTATGGCCGCACCCGCGGCATGTGGAGGTTCCCAGGCTAGGGGTCTAATCGGAGCTGTGGCCACTGGCCTGCGCCGCAGCCACAGCAACACAGGATCCGAGCCGCGTCTGCAACCTACACCACAGCTCACGGCAACGCCGGATCGTTAACCCACTGAGCAAGGGCAGGGATC
>PVHT021183705.1:3157135-3240311 GCA_004024745.2 Catagonus wagneri | reverse complement strand
AAATTCATTTAGACTTGACTCTGGGATGAACACAGCTTGATGGCCATGCATCCAATTACTCTTAAAGTGGCCAATCTTAGCTTTAGAAGAAGGCAGATTTTTTCTTTGGAAAGTGAGAAAAGTCCCCGGCGCTGAATGTGACGAGGTATCCAGGTGCTGAAGGGTGGCTGTGCCCTTGGGAGCGCAGTGGGCAGGAAACACGCCCTGCATTTTATGGCCAAGGGGACAGAGGCGAATCCACGTTCGGAGTCCCACGACCGTTGCCCAGCAGTCTGGCTCCACCTGCAGTGAGGGTGGCAGATGGGACAAGACGGCCCTGCGCTGGTGGCGACTAACAAGGACCAGCCAAGTTCCATGGTGAACGCTGCTTGGGTCCTGAGCCCATGGCTGGTTCCAGGCCCAGGGGTGTTTCAGAATCACACTAAGTGGGGAACGATGCCAGCCTGGGTTCAGCTCTAGATACCAGAAGCTCCATTCCTCACAGGATGATGAACATTTTCACGTCTCTTCTGACAGTGGCTGGTGAGGAGCCTGGGCCACTTTCCTCATTTTGTGCTGAGATCACATACTTGCTGGGTCGAGCGATATACGCTAGCCTCCCAGTAGCGCGGCCTGCCATTTAAAGTGACTGTGTGGATGCAGTCAGAGCGGGGCGTATTCGGCACACACCTTCCCCGGGGGTCCGCCCCCCATCAGGGATCAGGGACCCCGCCATCATGCAGAAGTTAGGACGGTGTTTTTCCGCCTCATGAATTGTTTGGACTTTACCTTTAATATATATTCAGATGTTGATCTTTTCATGAATTCAGAACATGTTTTTACCTTCTAGACTTGATGCACTAAATGCAGGGGTGCGTGGCAGCAAGGAGGGGCTGGCTCCCTTTGTGATATTTTTGTAATTTGGGGTATAGCGGATCTTGACTATTAGTATTTCTTTCTATTTTTTTTCTTTCCTTTAGAATAGAACATTTTAGCGTTTGGGCTTTGAGTTTTTGTGATATTTTTGTTTCTCCTCTTCCTCCACTTTCTCTCTCTCCCCCTCCTCTTCCTTCTCTCTCTCCCCCTCCTTTTCCTTCTCTCTCTCTCTCTTTCTCTCTCTCTCTCTCTCTCTCTCTCTCTCGTTCTCTTTCTCCATCTCTCTCGGTCTCTCATTAGAAGGAACTAATGAGAAAAGCACAGAACAGTTAGCATTAGTGCCCGCTGTTGCCAGGGCACCTTAGGAAGAACAGGACAGTAGCAGCCCATTGCAAGGGGCACCAAAGCCAGCTGTTGGCTTGATAAGACATTACCAAGGTGCTGTGATGCCATGGGCAAGGCATGAGTGATGTGAAGCCTTTGGAGGTAGGATGTTGGGCTTGTGCTGAAGGCCACTCACCAGGGCTGGTACCCAGGCAACAAGCGCTCTGATTTGAGATCTGCCCTCTGTCTGAAGCTGGTCCATCTCTGGGCTTGGCTCAGAGACCCCCGCCCCTACTCCTGCCTCTCATCTCTTCCCACCCTATCTTGCAGAGGCTGTTTCTCGTTCTAATATTTTTCTTTTGACAAAGAAGCCAGTTCTAAGACAAGGGTTGTCGACTGATCTATTGATGCCAGGAATCCAAGCTGTCTTAAAAAGCTGCCTTCTCTGCATGGTGGGTTTTCAATACTTAGAGCCACAAAGCTGGCATTGTTTTGAGAGGGTTAACTAAGATTAATGAGCAAAGAAACATGAAGCCAT
The DNA here is from genome assembly GCA_004024745.2 of Catagonus wagneri. Classification (NCBI taxonomy): domain Eukaryota; kingdom Metazoa; phylum Chordata; class Mammalia; order Artiodactyla; family Tayassuidae; genus Catagonus; species Catagonus wagneri. Next base: position 3,238,594 of record PVHT021183705.1, on the reverse strand, counting down.
AAAGGATCAGCGTTTCCAATCAATGACTGAATAAATTTAATGTGTATTCCATCTGCAGTTTCTTTGGCACAAATGTCCAGACGCCAGTTCCGAAAGGTTTTGCCTTTTTATGCCTCTAAATAACCTACCAAGACAAGAACAGTGTGCACGGCCAGTGTAATGGTGCTTTATTTAAGGCTTATACCACAATCGATGTATAGATCGAGAGGAATTTGTAGAATGCACAGGCGTGTTTAATAAGCACGGGACAGAGCACAGCAAACCTACCCTTCCCAGGACTTTTCATAATTGTGAATTGCAGCTCCAGCATCTTAGTTGAGAGATGAAGGAAAAGGGAAAGAAAATTAATCGTGAACGAGTAGTGGATCCAGCAGAACGGGAGCTCTAGGACCCACCAAATGGCCAAGTCATGAAATCGAGGAGCATTTCATGCTCCTCCATAAGTCTTCTGCAAAAAGCAGCTTTGGGCATCGGCTTTTTGGAGAATGTGTGTTTAAGCCCAGTGTGATCACTCTTTCAGATGGGGAGTGATGCCAAGACTCCACGGACTTTTATTTCTGACATTAGCTCTGTACCAGCCACACAGGTCTCTCTCCTTAATCACCCCGAGATTAGCCTGAAGTTGCCTCTTGCTAGTCGCCATTTGAATAACAAGCTTGATGAAGCCACTTAACTCCCTCCAATTACAGGTGCCAAGTGGGGGTACCAGAGAGAGAGGCCTCTTACACGAGTGAACGGTTTCACAGTCCAGTGTCATAATCAGATTCCAGAAATTGAACTTGCAGAAAGTTTGTGCTAGCCTTGTGGATTTTCATTTCAGATGTTGTCAACTCAAGGGCATTTGGGCCAATCAATATCTGTCTGTCTTCTTGCACATAGAAAGTTGGCTATTAGAAAAGAGAGGCTTACAGCAGACTCAGCCAATACCATTAGCCCTAGCCTTAGGGCAGTTCTGTCCATGTGCCCGGCTAGGCACCTGCCCCCTCCCCTCCCCCACCATTACAGAGGCCACTTGGGAAGTCATTTGGACAGAGCGGGCAAAGAGCACTTCTTTATTCTTTCTCTTTTTTACATCCAGACTCCCCCAAAATCAATGAATCTGTTCTTTGCTTATTTTCAGAACTTTACTTCAATATAAGCAAGGACTTTCCTTCCAGCAACAAACTTGAGTAACACCATGTCAGGCTTATGTGTGTGTGTGTTTTCTTTCTCTGTTCCAATTTGAAAAATAATTGGAAGTAATATCTGATTGATGTTCTCCTTCTCTCTCTCTCTCTCTCTTTTTTTAAGCTAAAGATTTCTTAGATGAAAGACCTTGATCCTTGGCCTTTCATGATTCAGCACTTGATTTTTTTTTTTTGCTGTATCCATCCTTCTTCTCCGAGCGATTTTTGCGAAATTAAGGAAACGTGCTATTATTTTCTTAATCAGAGAGAACTTTTTACCAGTTGTGTTCGCTGACTGCTATTTTGTATTTCGTTGTTCCTGAAGCTTTGCTTGTGACTTTTTGTTTTGCACCGAACAGCTCCCTGACAGAGAAAACCCCGAAGCAGTTAAATAGCGGGGAAGGGAGAACAGAGAATCGCTCAATGAAGGTTTGGGGTGTCTCCTGGCAGGTCTTAGAATTCTGTTCAGTTTGTTGTGATTTCTCCCCCTCTCCCTCTCTGTTTGCTTCTCATCAGAAAGGCCCAAACAAGCTGAAAGTGGCCCTCACGGTTGTAAAGCCCCCTTAGGAAGAAGGGGGCGCCAGAGCTGGTTGGGGCCAGCTTGCGGCGTGTCAGGGTGTTCCCAAGACCCCTATAACTCCAAGAGCAAGGTACGAGGGATGCAAAGCCTTTGGAGGTCCCAGGTCACGGCCGGAGGGACCAGAGACAGGGACGGTCTGTGCAGAGGCAACACGGCTGTGTGCGTCTTGACGGAGGGAAGACGCGGAGCTGGAAACGGACAGCAGGGCTGTGACTGTTGAATACGCGGTCCAAGAAGATGGCATTTTCTGTGCCTGGAACAATGTCGAATTAATGCGTATCTGTAAGAAATATCATTAAGACTAAGTATTCTTCAGAGAGAGGGAAGAATCGGAGAATTCAAGGGGGTCTGTTGGCTAGAGCCAGCCCTCGGATACCTGACCCATTTGCAGGCAGAAAGGGCACATTCTCTACAGTAAAGACATCTGTTGGCAGACAAAAGTAAAGATGTGAATTTCCTTTCAATTTCCTGAGAGAGTACAACACTTTCAGCTCTCTCTTTTAATGCGACGCTGGGTTCCTTTCTCCCTGACAGTTGCTGCAGAGATAGTGCAGGCTGCCGCGTGCTGCAGACGTCCTCTTTATTTCATTATAATTAGCAAGGGTAATTTTCTGGCATGGCTCCGGAATGGTCCATGAGGGGCTTTCACACTTGAAAGCAGAGGAGAGCTCAAGGTGAGATCCTGAGCTTTGGCAGCGAAGACCGGTTCGAATCTGGAGCTAGGACGGAACTGCTGGGACACAGGCTGGGTTAAGGACCGCAGGGGTCACTCGGGGCTCGGGCCAGGGTCTCCTACGTCTCTCCTGGGGCCCCAGGGAGGTTGGGCTCACAGGATCTCGAACCCGAGTGGCTGTATAAGGTATCTGCTGTATAGAGGGCTCCTTTGCATGGATTTCCTTTGTGAATGGGCACGGAGATCATTCAGGGATTTGCCTTTATTACCTTGACCTAAAGCTTATTAGTCATCATTGTACTAAAACTGTTTGTGTTTATGCCCACTTTCCTTCCCAGGCGGTAAAAGAACTGGGTGCTTTTTTTGTTTGCTTTGTTTTGTTTTTCCTAACCTTCGCATCTTCTGTACTGTCAGAGCACTTTGCAGAGGCAGCGCTCAAACAGGTGAAGTCAAGTGTGTCACCGGAGACACCGTCTCATCCAACCGACATTTTTGCTTTTGATGGCAAGACTTTCTCACTCAAGGAAGCAGCATCCTGTTGTTTGCTGCTGAGACATATCTTGGCAGGGACCTGTGTCAGGCAGCGTGTGGAGGGCGCTCCTCTTTGCACAGGACTCTGAGTGGTGCTGGTCTCTTGCTTGCTTGGTTCTAAAGGGGACACTGCAAACCGCCCGCTCCCCGTCTCCCCCGTGAGGACAGGTGAGAGGGCACTGAGGCAGAGTCGATCCTAGTGCTCTGCTTTGTGGTCCTCGATTGGCCGTGGTGTAAAGTTGTGGTCATGGTGCACAGTCTGACCCAAGTCTAATCCAAGCTGAGAGAGTGGGGAAAAAAAAAGCTTTTCTTTCTGGTTGGGAAACTGGGATGAAATGAGCCTGGCAGCTTCCAGAAACCCTGATTTTGGCCTCAAAGAGAAGCCCCAAAGGGTGTGGAAAACCAACCAGAGTAGCAGTGGACATGGCAGGGACCTGGTCCCCCTCCGCGTGTTAGATCCAGCTGTCCCCACCTACCCTGTCACTTTCCAGTTGTGGGTGTCAAGCATCTCTTCTTCTCCGCAGCTGGTCTGAGTTATAGTCCTGTCACTGCTACCAAAGAGCCTTGATGAATAAGATATCTCAAAATTCCGTGGGAGTTTTGAAAGTGAATTTTTAAGTGAGTCCTTACTTTTCATAGGATTATTTCTAAAAGAGAGAACTTCCATGGTCCTGAAGAAAAGGAATTTCTACAGATGCCATGTGGTTTCTCTGAGAAATTTGAAGAGGACTGTTTCTCAAAATATTTAAACAACTGTTCTTTTGAATTATTCATCTTCCCACGTATATGTGGTTCTTGGCAAACTAGAGACAATTTACATTAATCACTGGTCATTAACAAATTCCCCTGCAATCCTTTCTTTCCAGGTAAACACAGAGCTTCTGAAACGTCAGAGTGAGATCGTACCTGCGTTTTAGTATGCCTTCGTCTTTTATGAATAATGTGAATGAGCTTGGAAGCAAAAATAGTCTTTTTTTCCCTAATAACCATCATATTGAAATCTTTGTTTTCAAAGCCTTTGGATCCCACAGTCCTTTTTCACCAACAGACCATAAGGTGGAGTTAAAAAATAGTAAATCCACCACCACGTTCAGACTGATCAATCTCGAGCCTGAAGCAGGTAGCTTGAAGCCTCCCCTATAATTTATTTTCCTTTAAAACTGTTTTGCAAATTAAATTCTCTGTAACTATTTTTTTTCCTATGCGATCTGAACCTAAGATGAAAAATCAGATGATTTTAAGTTGAAGAATAGAACTGCATCTGAAATTGCTACAAAGGTCCACTTTCTGATCCACCACAGTGGTTGTAAGTATGCTTAGAGGACCCCCGAATTTTGTCTGTTGGAAATTCTTTTCTTTGAAGAATGAGTTCTTGGATATTCTAAAACAGTCTTGCCTGGATTCTGAGGTCAGGCTGACACCCTCTCCTTCTGCCTTCCGGCTTGGGAGTGTGCCCCATAGGAACTCATCTCTGCAGCATTAGTGGTTGTCTTGACAACTGGATCAGGACCCGCTTCGGGCCACAGGGACTCCTTCCCTGAGTCTGAGCTGGAGATTTCAAGAAGAAAGCTCACTTTCTCTGGGATCAGGCATTTAAGGACCCAGATCTGGAGCTGTGGAGAGAACCTGTCTGAAGCTGCGACCCGGCAGGGCTGGAGGAGAGAGCTGTCCAATCTGGCTTGGTTGACCTTGGACACCAATCACACAGGAAGTGGATCCTACTCTGCCTCCTGGACTTCCCAGGTTACTTGAGGCTCTGGTTTATCTTTTGTGCTGAAGCTAGATTGAGTTGTGTTTCTATTACTCTTGACCCAGTCTGGCAATGACAATATGATAGGGTGGGAATTAGGAACCACTTTAGTTTTTGTTTAACTTCTGCCAGATTGCCTAGACATGCTGTTTATATGTCTGTGCTGGTCTATAGGGAACTGTGTTTGTTTGTTTGAATCATGGAGTTCAGTCACTCATTTCTCATATAAGATGCACTGCATACTTCCACTGGTCTTTTTTTATTGCCTATAAGTAAGTGGCAGACTCAAACAACAGGTTTAGTTTTGTTCTAGAATCATCAGTAGTGTTTGGGGACCTTGAAGATTGTAAGATAAACACACCATTTAAAAGTTGCCGTGGAAAGGATAAAGGGATTGAGAACTGGAGTCAGGTTAACCGAAGCAGACATTTAGTGGGCAAAAGTTTTAAGTAATAAAAAGCTGCTGCACGACTGGAACTCAGTCTTGCATTGAGCCAGATTTGTCCTTTGGCTTACACATCGGTTTCCTTGAGTTCCGGCAATGTGGTATCTCCTACTTCAGGGTCTGTGACCCATACCACCTGCAAATGATAGAAATGCTAAACTTTGGCAGTGTGCCAAAGCATTTACACATTTACATCTGTTTCACCCCAGCTTCTAGACTTGGTCTCGTCTGTCGCAGGCTGGGGAGAAGCAGGATCGGCCAGAGAAGGACCTACTTATGGGGGAAAAAGAGGACAGGGATGGAAGAGGAAGGGGGTGGTGATACAAAGCGCATGTCTGAGCTGGCTGCACTCTGAGATTAAAAACCAGCAACAGCTTCCTTCTAGTCCTATGGTTCTTGCTCTTTAAGGTGAAAACTTTGGTCTAAGAATCCCCCGTGACTGACATGGCCATTTTGCCTTGGCTTGCCCTCCCGGCTGGCTCTACAGAGGAACCAAATCTAATAACTGAACAGTGTCATGGGAGGAAAGGGCTGGAGAAGTGCCAGCAGGAACCAAAGCAGAGGGGACAGCAAAACAGCTCTCTGGCTTGGAAGTCGCAAATGCCATGAGTAATAATCACAGCCAGCTGGTCACCTCTTACAATGGCTTCTGTGATGGCTAGGATCTTAAACCCGTAGGATGATTAGTTTTTCAGAAAATTAGATTTTATTGTGAGATTCTTGTAGACTTGCATTAGTTGTGAGAAACGATGCAGAGGGTTTCTGTGTCCCCCTCACTCCGTTTCTCCCAGGGGTACCATTTCACGTTGCTGCAGCAGACGGGCACAATCAGGACACTGAGGTGACACAGGTCACCGACCTTATTTAGAGCTCACTAGTCTTGCATGAACTTGTGTGTTTGCGTGTGCGTGCACACGCACGTGTGTGTGTGTGTGTGGTGTGTGCGCATGCGTGTGTGTGTGCGCGTGCGTGCATGTGTGTGTGTGTGTGCGTGCGTGCGTGTGTGTGGTATTATACAATCTTATAGGTCTGAGTGATCACCACTGTCAAGATACGGAAGAGTTTTACCTTTTGAGGATTCGTTCACATCTAAAAATTTAAATCTGTAGGTAATTTTGTTGTGGCCTTAAGTGTGATTTTGCACTGTTTGGAGCCTGGCGTTTTCGTGAAAGATCATGGGAAAGTGGACTTGGGGTGCCCGGTTTTGTGCAGCTCCTCCTGAGATCTGCATGCGCCGTGCACTGCAAGAAGCTGGCCTGGAGTTTCCACAGTCGGGCTTCCAGAGATGGATGCGAAGGATGCTGTGTCTGGGAGGAACCAACTCTGATTTCTTTGCTCTGGTCCTTCCACGCCCTGATCTTTACCCTGAAATGAAGCCGGGAGCTCTTCACGTTGAAATGCCAGTACCTCCTCATCTAATGCTCCTCCTCTGTCGGTTCATTTGGCTGCAGCCTTCTCACTTTGACTTGACTTGATGTGTAGGAATGACGGAATAGAATGAAAATTCTTTGCAAACTATTGACTTTCTTCTGCATGCACCCAGCTGCTCCCCGGATGTAGTTATTTTCAGTGTGTGCCATTCTCTGCCCATATCTTCCGTATAACGTATCACTAAAAACAAAGGTGGATCTGGTTAGGGATTCTAAAAAGTCAGTGCATCTGGAAGAAGGAAGACTCACCTGGTTCTGTGACGACCCTTCTGGGCCCTTGTCCCAAAACCTCCTTCTTTGTACTGCACAGCATTTGTACTTTGTACCGCACCTGGTCCATCTGAATCTGCACCCCGACACAAAGTCCCAGGTTTTTTTTTATGTAAAATTATGCGTAGCTTATTATGATGAAGATTAAGTTGGTTAATATGCATAGAACAGGCTCTTAATGAATCCTGGTTCTTTTTAGTCATTTGTCAATTATGTAGGTTCTTCCATGGACCAAGCCTTTGCTGAGCAATAAGGAGAGAGAGAAAATAAATGCTACCCCTGCTCTCGGGAGCATCACGGTCTGGTGGGTTCCAGCAGTTATAGAAGAGTGTGTTTAGTGCTGTGATAATCTGTTTGCTACAACAAGTCTAGGCGTGGTGAAGCCAGGGGAAGTCTTCCTTGAGTAGGTGGTACTTGTCTTGTTTGGCTTTCGGACAGATTCTGGAAGACCCAGTCTCCAAAGAGAGGGAAAGCATTTTGCGGCAGAGAGGAACGTGCAAGCAGGGTCTAAAAATAGGAGAGAATTGGGAGTTCCCACTGTGGCTCAGCAGGTTAAGGCCGTGACATTGTCTCTGTGAGAAGGCAGGTTTGATTCCTGGCCTCGCTCAGTGGGTTAAGAATCTGGCGTTGCCCCAAGTTGTGGTGTAGGCTGCAGCTGCAGCTGTGCTTTCACACTGGCCTGGGAACATCCATATGCCACAGGTGTGGTCACAAAAAGAAAAAAAAAGGAACAGGAGAGAATTGCGTTGCTCAGGGTCCTAAGCGGATCAGAGGCAGTGAAGGAAGAGGAGGAGGGAGAGGACGCATGGAAGGTCAGCAGGGACCAGGGCCCCAGGGCCTGACCGCCTTCCAAAGCCACACTGTCCCGCGTGGGCTGAGTTCTGGGGGCAGAGGCTGCTTCTGAGGAGCTGAGACGCGGCACCCCCGCCGATCAGGCTTGGTGCCAAGACTTCCCACGTCTCCTTAGTGACAAGGACCCGGGCAGCTCAGCAGCCCTCTTGCTTCCGAGGAGGAACCCAGCTCAGGCCCCAGGGCCCTGACTCCAGCCCCCTTGCCTCCAACCAGCAGGGGCTCCTTGGCCAGTCATCTCGTGGACCTAAAGAGACTGGGTCTGCCTGCCTCTCAGGCTCCTTACAGGGCGGGGATTCTTTGATTTTCCATGGCTTTACAACAGCACAACATGAAAAAGGTCAGGAATCATAAGATAGCAGGTGTGCGTTGCTGCTGTGGACACTTTATCCCATGTCAGAAGCCTCCTGCAGAATGCGATGCAGCACAGGTCCTGAAATCCAGACTTCTTCTCGGCCAGGACAGATCCTATTTGATTGCAGCCTCTCAGCTTCATTCAATCCCCAATTAATCTGTCGTGGGGTGGGGTGGAGGACTCACATAAATGGGACATCTGAAGCGGAGGTCGGCATTCTCCACGCGAGGTCGAGGAGGGGGCTTGGAAATTCCAGACCCCTGTGCTACTCCATCATTTCTTCCCAGTGGGAAGGGACACTTTTTGGTTAGGACCTGCATTCAGACTGTGTGGGGACCCTCTCGGGGTGGATCACCTCATTTGAGGTGAAGTTTCATTTGCCTAGAGGGGGGTCCTCGTTGCCTGTTGTCCCCAGGAAGCTGACAGGTGGATGGAGCCCTGTTCTCCAGCAGGTGACCATCGAATCGCCCATTGGGTTTTCGTGTCACAGCTGTGGATGCACCAAGGGGCTGGCCAGCTCCCCGCCCCAGAAGGGGCTTCCAGAACGCACATTTCCCCATTTCTGAGATTCCGACCTTCGGGCCTCTGGCCTCGACTGGCCTCTTTTTTCTCCTCTACTTGTTCTCCAAGGGCAGCTCGGGCCCAGCTGAACATGGCCCTTCACAGATGGCGCAGTTTCCTGGTATGAATTTATACTTCTTTTTTTTTTTTTTTTTGTCTTTTTGCCTTTATGTAGAGCTGCACTCGCGGCATATGGAGGTTCCCAGGCTAGGGGTCTAACAGGAGCTGTAGCTGCTGGCCTTCGCCACAGCCACAGCAACGCGGGATCCAAGCCACGTCTGCAACCTTCACCACGGCTCACGGCAACACTGGATCCTTAACCCACTGAGCAAGGCCAGGGATCGAACCCGCAACCTCATTGTTCTTAGTCGGATTCGTTAACCACTGAGCCATGAAGGGAACTCCTGAATTTATATTTCTGATTCTAAGAGTAAGGTCTGCTTACTATCAAAACCTGGAAAATGAAGAAAAGCTTACGCGATAAAGACATCACCCATTTATTTGTCCTTCCCATACTCCTATGCCTTGAACACCCTGGGTTTGCCAGGCTCGTCAGTGTATTTGGGAGCGTCCCCTGGACACCGGCTAGGGTCCTCCGAAAACACTCCTGCCCCGTATCTTTGGTTCTTCTTTTCCGCTTAGCATCTGTACCCTCCTTCGCACGCTCTCTGCTCCGCACCAGTCTCCAGGCTCCTTGCAGAACTCAAGACTCTCCTCTGTGCCCCAGAGCCCCGGCCCTGGTTGGCTTCAGCACCACAGACACGCTGGCTTGTCCTGTGTTCTGACTTGGTCCCAACCTCCCTGGTTAGCAGCGCACGCTTCCATTTCTTTGAACAGCCAATAGCCCCTAACGTTGGGCTAGAAATAGGATTCTTTAACAAGATATGCGAGGATGTTATTGAGGAATAAAAAAAGTTAATGAATATATTCATCAGAACGTGCATCTTCATTAATAATTGCAGCCTCAGCCGCTATTATCCTCGACGCTCTTTTGATAAAAGTTAAGGCACGTCAGGATTTTTATTCCTGGGAAAGTTGACCACGGACTTGCCAAACTTGGTGCTCTCTGGAGGCATTTCAATGGACTGGAAGCGAACATTTCCAGCCTGCTCACTCCGTGGAATCACTCTTTTTAAGGGGCACAGGGTGGTCTCACAACCCAAGGGGTTTCTCCAGCAATCAGTCTAGTCTGCTGGTTCCCTCCTCTCCCTCTGGTAGATGTGAGAAGAGTGGCTGGAAGCATCCAGCACAGAGGTGGAGGGCACGTGCCCTTTTTAGGGGGTAGCCGCTGCTTATAAAGACCCTCCCTCGGCCGCAGAAAAAAAGCGACAAAGAAGATGCCGTCACTGGTCCCGTTTCAGAGCTCGATGTCCCCTGGCACGGCAGGGCCAGACCCACACCCATGTTTTTAATGATCTGACCCAATGGAAGTCTCCCTGTTACAAAGACGCTGCCTTTAGAATTTTAAAACACCTAATAAATAATTTGTTATAACCGCAGGGCATCACGTTACCCTGTTACTTATTATGGAACTAGGATAATATTTAAATTGCTTATTTACAGCATTAAAATAAATAGTGGTTCGGGCATTTTGGCAAAGCAGGGGAGGCACGTGGTGGTTCCTCCCCCCCACCCCCGACACCTCCCACCCCCAGCCCCCAGCGTCAGCACAGCCGTCCTCCCTGCCAGCTCCGGGCTCTCTCCCCAGATGCAATTACTCCATTATGCTATTAAAGTTCAGAATGTGCAACATGCCTGACCCCTGAAGGCATTTGCCACTCGGGTTTTTTTTTATCTTTTCCGATACCTGTAGCTCAGTTGCCGCGCTAACATTTGACTGCCAGCTTGTATGGGACCTGCTGGTGGCTTATAGCTGCTTCTGGAAGGCCACTGGCCTGGGCACCGCTTATGGCCACTCCTCGGTCCCGCTCAGATCTCCGAGGGGGGCGGCGGGCAACACAGTGAATTAAATATCAAGCAAATCAGATCAAATGGCAGCCTGCCCCTGCCATCCCCGCCAACCCCCAGGTAAGGAGTGGGCTGGGGCCGGGGGGGCAGCGCGTTTCAGCAGGTTTCCTGGGTTCACGCGGGGCGTGGACCCTTGTTTCATCAAGTGGCCCTTGCTTAAGGCCCGCTAATTGGGCAGGATTGCTGCCGTCTGATGAGTCATAATTAGGCTGAGGCGGCTCCAGGAGGAGCCGTGCGATCGGGCGAAGGGTCGGGGACTAATGACTAGCAGAAGTGAAGGAAGCCTTCTGCTGCTGCCTGCACTCTCTGCTGGAAAAAAAAAAAAAAAAAATCCACTCCTGCTGCATTTCTTCCGGCAGCAGGCACTGAATCTTTCCCCTCATTTGATTCAGTGACCTCTCAAGTGCATCATTGCCCGGAGGGCTCGGGGCCGTCCGGCAACCGCTAAGCCCCTTGGGTTGATAATCTTCTCCCACATTTGCCCTTAACACCAGGCGTAGCACCATTAGCCGCAGCTGCACTGGTGCTCATTAGAGGCGATCGATACGGAGCAACATAAAGCAGGGACTGCACCTCGCATCCCCAGTTACTGCAGATTTACAGGCCTGCCCACGCCACGCTCTTCCTGTCAGCTACGCAAAATGGGGGGAGGGGAGAATAGGGGGGTGGTCTTTCATATTTCAGAAAAAAAAAGGGGGGGGGAATGAAAAAGGACCAGGGGAAAGTACGCATTCACCTTCTTGGTCTCAGGATGCTGCTGTCGAGAGGAAATTTTATTTTCAGTCTGATGTAAGAATTGCCCATCTTGGCCTCCCGGTGCTCCTGGCGTCAGGCGGGCCCGAATAGAAATGTTTCCTCGCGAAAGAAGGATGTGCTCGGCTGGAGGAATCGTGGGAAGTGGGGTTGAGCCTGGACACGGTTGCACGTGGCTCCCGCCAGAACTTGGAGGTCTGGGGAGGCAGCTGGCCCTGGGGGCTGGAGTCTTGCTTCTCGCCAGAAGGTGTTGCCAGAGAGCCTGGGAACTCCCGCTCTCCTGTCCGAGGCTGGGGATGGGCCCCTGAGGCACTGGACCCGGGAGGGGGCTCAGGCGGCTCTGCCTCGCAGACTTCTGCAGGCCAGCATCCCATCTCAAGCGCTGGGTCAGGCAGCGCCGGGACCATTCTCCCCCTGCGCTGGGCTGGGAGGGATCTGGATCCTCACAGGTCTCTTCCTTATCTGGGGGTGGCGGCGGCAGCAAGTCCCCTCCTCCTCCTTCTCAGGTGGGTGGGCACTGTTGCCTTAGGAAACCTCAAGGCTGAACACGTTTCCTTGCCGCCCATGGAAAGGACTGGAGCAATGTGAAAGGAGGGAAAGGCAAGGTGGCTGGTGATGGACACCATGACAGCAACCTCCGACCAGAACAGTCAAGAGATCTTGCCCATGTGTTTTCTGCCCACGGACGGGGCCACCTGGAATGAAGGGCCAACCTGAATCATCTTTTCCCAGAGGAAGCAGGCCCCCTTTGAGAATGATGTGGAGAAGACCCCGAATGAGCTGTACTGAACTGTGCTGTTCCTCAATGAGAGGGGCTGGGCTGGGGACTGAGCGTCTTGGTGTCACGAGGGTCCATCTGGGATCTTCCAGCAACGATGCCAGGCAGAGAATGGGAAGCGTGGTGTCCCCAGGCAAAGTCACCCGTAGATAGAAGAGAGTTCCCACAGGGGAGATTCCTCATCAGCCCCACCACTGGGTGGGTCAACTTCCCCTGTGTCCTTGAGTCTGTGCCTAAAATGTTCCTTCAGTGACAGAAGCCATAACGATTTAGAAAATGGCCAGAGAAGCAACCATCCTCCATGAGAACAAGCAGAGAACAGTGACTCAAGATGAAAACAAACAAACAAATACGGAAGTTCTGAGCAAATGTCCTTCCATGAAGTGAAGTAAGAGCAAGGAATAGAACATTCCAGAAATTTGTAAGTTTCTGTTTTCTTTTCTTTTTTTTTTTTCCCTAGGGCCGTACCTGTGGCACATGGAGGTCCCCAGGCTAGGGGTCTAATCAGAGCTGTAGCTGCCAGCCGACACCACAGACACAGCAATGCGGGATCCGAGTCATGTCTGCAACCTACACCACAGCTCATGGCAATGCCAGATCCTCAACCCACTGACCGATGCCAGGGGTCGAACCTGCAACCTCATGGTTCCTAGTCGGATTCATTAATCACTGAGCCACAACAGGAACTCTGCAAGTTTCTGTTTTTAACAAGATGACAGATGACAATGCACCCATGAAACCAGAACAGGCATTTGTGAAGGTGGCAAAAGCCAGACCATATAAGGCTACCTGCAGATTAATAATTGCTGGAGTTTAAACTGTAAGCTTTGCCACTATTGATGGGAAATTGATTCAGTGAGTTGAAAATGGACTTGAGAACTTGGAGAAGCATAGAGAGAAAGTATAAATAAATAAAGTCATAAAGGAGAAAGTAGGAGACCTGGAAAGATAAGAGAACCAATATATGTATAATGGGAATTCCTTGGAGGAGAGAGCAGAGTGAGCAGAGAAACCAAAATAATCACCGAGGAATCCAAAAGCTCGTTGAGCGCCAGGCACAATTAATGGAACCCGAATTTCAAGGTAAAAGGAGATATACATCCAGGCTGAGAAACAATTTACTTCTGAAGAAATAAGAGTCTCACTGCAATTAGCTTCTTTTGCCTACAAAAAGTCCAAAACAATTTCACTTTTATTTGAACAAACAGCTCTTAGCAGTTCTGCTTAAGATTTCCAATGGTTTTGTTTACTTGGTTACTTATTTACCTAAACAATTTACCTGAAAAAAAAAAATTCAATTCCAGTACTCCCGCATCTCCCACCACTGTTTGTTCCTTGGGACAAACTGCATAAGCTGGGAGGCGCTTCAGCAATCATAAAGACAAGGCAACAGTGCATCACTGTTTATATAGTTTTTACAGGAAAACATTTTCCCCAAGTATTCGCTACTGAATGTGCCGTATTAGGTGCATCTGGTTAGTGTGGAGGCTTTGGAAGCTACAACTGGCAGGCGCGCTGTCTCCTTGACGTCTCTTTCCCCTGGATCCAGCAAAGGCGTCATGGCATGTATGCTGCTTTGAGCTGGCAAGAATGAAAGACGTTCTCAGATATGAACGTCTGAAAAATACACCACTCCTGTGTTCTTCCTGAAAAATGTCCTTGAAGCCCCACGGCAGCCAACTCTGGAAATTGTATATTCATTCCAACTTTTTTTTTTTTTTTCCTTTTTAGCGCTACACTCGAGGCATAGGCAATTTCCCAGGCGAGAGGTCCAATCAGAGCTACAGCTGCTGGCCTATGTCGCAGCCACAGCAACGTGGGATCCGAGCGATGTCTGCGACCTACACCACAGCTCACGGCAACACTGGATCCCTGACCCACTGAGCAAGGCCAGGGATTGAACCCTCATCCTCATGGATACCAGTCTGGTTCGTTTCTGCTGTGCCAGGATGGGGAACTCCTTATTCCAACCCTTTTGAGTTGGGTCCCAACAAGGTTCTTCCTGCTGGGTGCTGATCCAGACAATAGCACAAGGCTGCGTTGGGTAGGACAGCTTTATTCTCGGGGATGTAGCGGCGTGAGCTCTGGCTGCTCCAGGGCACAGGCTCTCCCGGACAGGCCTTGGGTGGGGCTCCTGGTCATGATCTCTGCAGCCCAGAGGGGGCGGGGCTCTGGCCACGCATGCGCAGCAGCCGTGCTGTTCCAGGACTCAGGTGTCAGAACATCGTAGCGCTGGGCACGCCCATGCCCACGGCCGCCATCTTGCCTCCAGGGTTGTGGGCGGTGCTTTTGCACACGGCACTCGGGGCTAAGGGGTGGGCACAGCCTTTGCGTCAGGAACTTGGTCCGAAGGGCCGTGTGCACGGCCTCTGCATCTGGCCCCAGGTGAGCAATCGACACGAGACTAAACACCAAGGGCGAGAAAGGTTAGTTTATTTTATTCCCCAGATTCTATTTTTGTTTCTCGGAAATTGTTCGTGGGCTTTGCCGGTGACGAAACCACAGTGTGAAAGAGAAAAACAAAAGATTTGGCATAACAGGTAGAGTTTAAATAACTCTGGTTATTTGATGAAAAACACTTCTATAGAAAAATGATTATTGAAAGCAAAAATACTCAAGTTAGACAAGTAATTTAAGATCAGTTATTTGGTTTAAGCTTTTAGATAACAGCAAAAATTGGGAAATCAGATCAGGAAAAAAAATGTGTGTTAAATTTCTGTTGTACTTGGGACGAGATACTGGATAATATCTCGGTGTTAATGGAAACCAGAGAGAAATATGTGACTTCTTAAAAAGAAATGTGAAAAGAACCACACGTGGAATAAAAACAAGATTCACACTTTCCAAGTTGCTAAGGAAAAGCGCTATGAGAAAAATCTTTCAAATATCTTAGCAAAGATGAATAAAAGAAAGCAAGAAGGAAATATGTTAAAAAATAAGGCATAGCAGAAATAAGTCCAGCGATAAATATGAACAGGACAAACGCCCCAAATGACAGACCTTCAGTCTTGCTCAAGAAACAGAATCAAATTAAAATCTATTGACAAGAGGCCCATCTAAAATTTTTACTGAAATACAGAAAAGACTGAAAAATAATGGCTGGCTAAAGATGTTTCTGGTAAATACAAGTGAAAACTGAAAAGTACGATCAAAATAGATTTTAAATAGTTTGAAGTGGGTTTTTTTTATATCGACAAAGGGTAAATTTGCCATAGAGACATAGCAAATAATGAATAATGTGTAAAATATAATTATTAGAATGTGTAAAGTAAGTTAAAATTATGAGAGGAAATTGACAAAGACACAATTAATAAAGCGGAAGGCTAATAAGCAAAAATGACTTTCAGGCAAGTGGACCAAAATAAGCAAAGAGATAAAGAACTGGACATATAAAATAAACAGCTTTTTCATATTTAATAAGCTATAATGAAACTTGTACCATGCAAAGAGGATAAGGCCCAGGATATAGTTACATAACTTTATGACTAAAAAACATTAATCACATAGAAAAACTTAATGAATTCTCTAAGAAACAAACTGTTCGGACTGCATCCCATAGCTACAAAACACATCTAAATTTTAACAACAGAAGTCAAACACAAACTACAGCAGACTTAAATGATACTCTTCCAGTGACTATTAGATACAAGAGGAACTAAGTCTACAATTCCAAAATACTTAAAAAACAAGATTACTTAAAAAATTAATAGACGAAGCCTAAAGTTAATTTGAGGTCAAATGCAGTATGTTTGTTATGAAACAAGGATAACCAACAATAAGAAAAACTGATAATCATCTAATTTACTATTTTTAAGAAATCCAGAATACTAATTTCAAGGAATGTTAACAAAGAAAATAATAAATACTATTTGCTTATAATATTTCCTAGAGAAATTTATGAAGTAGAACACAAGAAAAGTGTAAAGTTGAGAAATTTAAGAACTTTAAAGATAAACAGGTAAACATTAAAATAGATTAATGGCTGGCAAATCTGATTTAGAAAAAAAAAGAGGGCTATAGTATATATATATAATGTAGAATTAGTATGATTGAGGGAATGAAGTATGAGGAACTTTATGGTAATAAAAAAAAACTGTAAAGAAATATGATACATAACCCAGTTTACCACTTAATGGAAGATTTTCCTGAGGAGAATAGAAATCTGTGTGTGTGACTGCAGAAGAACATTTCTACCGGTTAGTGACCTTGAGAGAAATTCGAAAAGTTGTTTGTTAGTTATTATGGGTTTGTAACACCTTTAAATGAATCTTTTTCTCGTTTCCTCTTCATTGTTCAGTAGCTGGTCATTTCCTCCAGAATACTGTTAGAATTCTTTAGAGTTTGGGGGTGCTGGAGCTCAATTTGAGAGAACACATAATTCCCCTGCTGCAGGAAGGATTGCAAAGCATTGCAAGGAAGTGTTTCCTGGTGCGTTTTGCAGAGCTAGCTGAGGCTTCAATGTAAAACTTGAAAAGGGGGGCAGTTCCTGTTGTGGCTCAGCGGTAATGAACCCAACTACTATCCATGAAGATACGGGTTTGATCCCTGGCCTCGCTCAGTGGGTTAAGGATCCGGTGTTGCCGTGAGCTGTGGTGTAGTTCACAGAGCCGGCTCAGATCTGGCCTTTCTGTGGCTGTGGCGTGGGCTGGCACCTGCAGCTCTGATTTGACCCTAGCCTGGGAACCTTCATATGCCCCACATGTGGTCCTAAAAAAAAAAAAGGTTAAACCTGAAAAGACCCACCTCACTGGGATGGTGAAGCTAGGATAGACAGCAGGCGGGGCCGGAGCCCGGCGAGATGCAATCGCAGTCATTGAGCCAAAGAACAAAGAGGCCTAAATAACATATAGCAAGTTGAAAACAGCAGTTTCACGTCTCATAGAGATCTATTCCAGGAATGCAATAATGTCTTAATATTCATAAATCTATTAATAAAATATATCACATTGGTAGGTTAAAAGAGGGAAAACTTCAGTAAATTCCCAGAGGACATGTAGTGAAATTCAACATCTATTTCTAATAAAAACTTAGTGAGCCAGGAATAGGAACATGATACCTCGACGTGGAAAAACAATATGAAATCAACAGTGACGTCACACTCGGTGAGGACCCTTCTAGGTCCTTCAGATTCTGGAATTCTGAACATCGTTCTTGACGTTCTAATACATGTAATAAAACAGGAAATGGACAAAGGAAGATAAGCTTTTAGAAAGGAATGGACCTAAATCTACATATATCTAGAGATGCTAAGAGAATATTTTAAAGAAAGTAGTGGACAGAGTTCCTTTTGGTGACAGCATGCACAAATCAGTCTGTTTCCTGGAGTTCATTAATGATAAGCTGGAAAGTAAAAAAGATAAAAGATTTCCAGTGCTCAAGATCAACGTCATATTCTAAATCCTGGGAATAAATCTAGAGAGATGTACAAGGGGCCCTTGCGAAGAAAAAGACAACAGGTTTTGAGAGACATCGACGAAATCTTCAAGAGACATAGACCTTGGTTCAGCATAGTATAGGGAAGCCAAATGTCTCCAGCTTTACTTATGCTTTTAAGGCAGTTCCTATCAAAATTCAAATTTAAGGTCGACTCAGTCATTCTAGAAGAGTCATTCTACAGACTGATCAGGTAGTGCATTTTCTAGCTTTAACAGTTCCATAGCAGGGTGTGGGTGCAGGGTTAGACGGGCAGACAAGAAACCCCTCACTTAGCATATGGTAAATATGACATTTCAAGTCCACAGGGAACGTGTGGATTATTCAGGACATGGTGTTGCGATAGCAGGTTAATTACCTGGAAAAGAACCCCTGGATCACCCTTAGGTGAAAATTCGTTTCGGTGGATCACAGAGGTTAAGAATGTCTGAAGGATGAGACTTGCATATTTATCTTGCTCCCAGGTAGAGAGGAACAATGAGGAAAAAAAAAATACAGGAAAACGATCAGGATGTATCTAATAAAACTGGAAAACTCTCAACGCCAAATTACACCCTAACTAATCTCAACAGACAAATCGGAACATATTGTGGCCTAGTGGTAAACAAAAGATTGTTACCTGTATACATAAAGAACCCTGATCACTCAGTAGAAGTTTTAAAAAAAGTCTAAAAACTTGAAACATTTATTCATGAAGTAACTCCAGATGCTCAATAAACATTGGAAGACGCGTTCATTGTATGAGGAATGAAGGAGATGCAATTTTAAGTAAAAGCTGCGTTTTTGGTTGATCAAATTAGTAAAGATTCGTTAAAAGGGGTAACGAGTTAATGCTCGGGGTTGGCAAGGTGAAGAAAGAATGGAAATTGTTTTATAGTGTACGTGAGATTTTCTGGAGGAAAAACTGGCAGTCTGAATTAAAACCTAAGAATAATTCACACCTTGCTGTCTAGTACCTGGACTGGCTTCCGGGTCTTCGTCCCATGTAAACAGCTAGAGACACAGGAAGGGCTGTGTGTACAAGGAGACCATGTAGGGCTCTCTATAATAGTGAAAAATGGGAAACAGCCTAAATACCCAATGAGAAGAAACAAGTTAAATAAATTGTGGCCCATTAAAAGCAATGGAATGCTAAGTAGCCATTAAGAACCATGTTCTCAGAAACTAAGCATGTGCAATAATATTCACAATATATTACATGATAAAAGTGGGTCACAAAATGTTACATGCTTTATAATTCTAATGTCGTAACAACGGTATATGTGCCTAGATAAATGATGGAAGGAAATACAATGGTTATCTTCTAATTCTGGGAATATGAATACTTTTTATTTTCTTCTTTACCCTTTCCTGAAGTTCTCAAAATTTATGCAATGCTACTGTATTACTTAGATACAAATCATCATAATAATTATAATAAAAGAGTTTTAAAAGCTCCGTAAGGAAAACAGTGTTGGCCTCATTATCCGATGCCCGTCTCAGCAGTCTTTCTCTGCTCAGTGAAGCCTCAGGACCAAAGGGAGGGAGGCTTGATGTCCGATCTCTGCAGCTCTCTCTGTTTCTCTTTGTCTCTGCCTGTCCCTCTGTCCCTGCCTTTCTGTCGGTCTGTCTTTCTATTACCGGACACTTATTTCCCTCTGCAATGGTGACGGTTTCCAGTGTCTCTGCTTTTAGTTAACATTTCCTTGTTTAATGTGTGACTTGATCTTTTTGAATCGGATATATATATATATATATATATATATATATATATATATATATATATATTTTGTCCTTTTAGGGTCATACCCATGGCATATGGAGGTTCCCAGGCTAGGGGTCGAATTGGAGCTGCAGCTGCTTTCCTACACCACAGCCACAGCAACGCAGAATCCGAGCTGTTTCTGCCATCTACACCACAGCTCACGGCAACGGCGGATACTCAACCCACTGAGCGAGGCCAGGGGTCAAACCTGCATCCTCATGGATGCTAGTTGGGTTTCTTACCACTGAGCCACCTGGGGAACTCCTGAATTGTATATATATTTTCCTTCTCAGGCTTCTGGCATCCTGGTTTGATTTCCTGAGAAAGCTTTTGGCAAGTCAGGATAGGATTGGCAGACTTAGCAAATGAAACCACAAAATGCCTAGCGGAATTTAATCTTAGAGGAATGAGTAATTTTTTAAATATGAGTATATCCCAAACATTGCATGGGATATCGAAAAACTATTCATTGCTTATCTGAAATTCACATTTAACTGGGCAATCTGTGTCTGTCAACCCTACTCTTGATGCTTTCAGTGGACCGAGTGCCCACATGGCCTTACTCCTTATGTTGGCCTAAGTCGCTTTGTCTACAGTGGTGCCTTCATTCTCCACCCCAGTGGATGCGCCAGCTGGCCCCATGGCGCTGAGCAAGCGCGCTCCTCCCCGCTGGATGTGTCTGGGCCCGGCTGATGCCTGGTCGTAGACTGGCTGCCAGAAAGTTAGAGCTTGGCTATTCCTCTCTGTAATCTAAAATTTAACAGCCACTAATTTTCATAAGCAGAGACAATAATTAAGAAGTTGAGTCAGAGGTGAAGTTGTAGCTGTTCTGTGGTGGAGGCTAGAACCCTGGCTGTTTCTCTGCCATGAGTGGCATTCACTATGCCTCCTCGAAGGACGTTGAAATGCTCTCCCTTTGAAGTCAAAGTCCAGCTGGCATCTCTTTTGTCCAGTTATTTAAGAAATGGTTAGGGACCGGACACTACCTGTTACAAATTGCTTTAGGACTGAATCTGGAGAATCAAGCTTTGGTTGGCAGGGGCCACCTCCACCATCGCTTGTGCTCCTAAATTCGGTTGGGGTCAGGGCAACCCAGAAACCCGATGTGCGTTCACTGGCCTTGCCACCCCTCGTGTACCTGCTCCTGAGAGCTGCACAGGCGCGCGGTCCAGCGTTTCTGCCGGCATTAGTCATCCTTTCTCCGGGAAGGCGCCTGGCCCAGAGCTGGCCTGGGAGCAGACCGTGTTTTATTACCTCTCTGGCTTCTGGTTGCCTGCCAGGAGCTGAACCAGAAGTGCCAAAATGCTGTAAGAAACCAGATCACGGAGAGCGGCTGCTTGCACGGACGGCATTTCCAGCTGTTGGCTCTGCAGCAAAGCTCTTTGTAAATTTTGTAAGAAAACATGTTCTCAAGAGGTTTCCATTTCAAGTTGGCAGCGTTAAGAAGTCAGGAGAGCTGGAGTCAAACTTTCCAAGGAATGTCTAAGCTTGGATCCCGCTCCGCACTTAGTCCTGGATCCAACTTCGGGGCCTCAGATTTGGAACCACTGTCACTGTCTGATAACGGACTGTTTTTAATGTGCCCGAGGAGAGGGGGAGGGGCCAAAACGAGCGGCTCCCGTGACACCTCCACTGGCTTCAAAGGGGGCACCGTGTGGGGGGTGATTTGTGGGGGCCGGATTAGGGAAGAGATTATGAGCATCATTTAAACACAGATTTGTCCTCTCTTCTGGAAAAGTAGCATCTTTTCATTCAGAACAAGGTAGCAGGAGTCCTGGTTAGCTTAAATCCGATTTAGGTTGTCTCTGTGCTCCCTAGCCTTTCCCCGCGAATTCCTGAGATGGTCTTTTTTCCTCCTGATCATTCCAGCTCGGACTTTCGGACTAGATGGTTAGCCATCCTTGTGTGGCTGGCTGCTCCTCACTTGAGGCCCTCTTTTTGTTCCTAATGTTTGTCACGGGCAATTTTTCGTCTTTCCTGCCGCTTATCTTTCTTATTATCCTCATTTCCCTGCATTTTGCTGCTGGTTGATTGACATTGACACTGTACAGAAAAAGGCCATGGAGGGCGGAGAAGTCCGCTTGGCTGAAGGAGACGGTGGAGGCGCTCCTCCTTGCTCAACCAACGCTTGAAATCGCCCCTTGGCCAGAATGGGGGCAGAAGCCTACGTATGTTATTTTTACGATTGCGCTAATGCAAGAACGGCAAATTTTCAAAGGGACTGGATCCAGGAAGTCCCAAACTTGCTCCACTGAATGTTTTTGTCAAGAGAGTAGCTTCATCCATGAAAGCAAATATTTTTCATATGGATGGAGGCCTGTAATGATGAGATCGTTCGCTAAGGCGGCGCAGTGTACGAGATTATCAACTTCCCCGACATTACAGTAAAGCACCGGGGGAAGCATATTAACTCTTTGAGGCCACTTACGCGTTTCCCCAAGTGCCCATCATAAATCCAGGAAATTGCATTGTCATTGTTACATTCAGGAATAATTTTGCTCCAGTGCGTTTCCGCAGCACACATAATTCTATTTCAGGGAGTCAAGATGTTTAACTTATGTCAGGAGGGTCTGCTGATTGGTTCTGTTTTGCACTAGTGTTATTTTAAATCAATGGCTGCGGCGGCAAAATCAGGTAATTTCTCAGAAGACTCGCATGGAAACATATTCCACAGTTGTTTATGTTTGAGGCAAAAGCTTTCAATTCAAATCATTGTTCCAAAATGGATGAATGCCACGTGTGATATCAGTTAATGTACGTCAGGCGTTGTGGGGACTGAACTGAAGTCGAAAATCAGGCTGCCAGAGGGCTTACTTCCAACTGAAGCGTAATCCCAGGTAATCATGGGAGGCTGGAATTAAGGTGCAGATATAAATACCCTGGGAGGGAGAAGAATTAGTGACATGTGCTTCCCCAAGCCCAGAGGACACGAACGAAGCAGAACTGCCCAGGAGCGGGGCCAGGACGAGCTCAGGGAAGGCTGGCGGAGCTCACGGGGTGAGCGTAGCTTGGACGCCACGCAGGTGGCTGCAGGTTTTAAGATGCCTCGGGATAGGCAGGCAGAGCGGAGGGCGTGCAATCTCATTTTCTTCCTCATTGTTGGGACTTCTCGAGAAATCGGAATTCTGGAACACGGCTTCTGAGTTTGTAGATCAAAAGCCTGTGGATTCAACCTGGAACGTTGCCCCAGAAAATGAGCTATCAGTGAAGACAGAAGCATCTATTGTCTAAAGAGACGACATCCTCTTTCTCCGTAGCCGAAGGCCGACGAGGTGGGGAGATCTGTGCAATGTTAGGGAGACCTGCTTGGCAGGTCAGTCACCCTCCCTGACGCAGGACAATGGCTTAATTTGTTTCCAGGAAACAAAAGGGACTGTTCTATTTTGACCGGAAACGTTTCAGCTAGGAAGGGAGTTGACATCGGGTCCCAGGAAAGAAATGGCTCGAAGGTCGGGATCCCCCTCCCGCCGCCCAACCCAGAGGTGCAGCATCTCCTTAGACCTGCAGGGCGCGGGCCGAGGACCAGCGCGCACCTTTCAACGCGCAGGAAAGGGACCGGGACACAGCGGGTAACAGCCAGGGGAGGAGTGAGACGGGGCAGCTTCGGGAGAACGTGTGGCTGGAATCAGAGCTGCAAATAATGAGAACACGTCCTGTCTCAAGAATCGTCCCCAAGTCTCATGAAAGGGAGACGCTGGCGGCTTCGCCAAGGCACCTGTGAGGGAAGGAGCGTCGGAAAAGCTGAGTCCAGTCGAATTGTCGGGTCCCGAGCCTCGCTGCCAGTGCGAGGAGGCCGGAGTCTCCGCTCCCTCCGCCCGTCCTTCTGCAGGGCCTTCAGCCCCGGGCGCTGGGGAAGCGAGACACCGGCCGTGCCCTAGACTCGGTGCCACGGGCCTTGCCTTTTCCTCTGTTTCTTATCAGTCTTGACTTGTATGACTACAAAGCCATTTTCTCCTTACTTTCGTGCCTCTGGGGCAAGGGAATTTCATCAACAGTTTGTAACTAATAAATATAATGTGTTAGAAAAGTAAAACCATGAGAAGGGGGCTAGGCGAGTGTGATAATCTCTTTAAACTTTTGAGACGTAGGGAGCCCAACAATGAAAAGTCAGTACAATTGAATATTTTCTTGGAGTTCCCATTGCGGCTCATGGGTAAGGAACCTGACTAGGATCCATAAAGATGCAGGGTTGATCCCTGGCCTCCATCAGTGGGTTAAGGATCCGGCTTTGCTGTGAGCTATGGTGTAGATTGCGTTTGAGGATTGGATCCTGTGTTGCTGTGGCTGTGGTGTAGGCCGGCAGCTGCAGCTCTGATTCAACCCCTAGCCTGGAAACTGCCATATGCCACATATGTGGCCCTAAAAGCAAAGGAAAAAAAAATTCCTCAGTATGTTAAGTACTGAAAGGAACACACACATGCACAGGAAATGTGTCACGCTTCACTCACGGGTTCCAGGAGTTTCTTTCCAGTCTTCAGTTAGAATAGACTGACCACTGAGTCGCTCACAAATTCAGGGCGCTTCTGGGAGAAGATGCGTCTCCTGGGATGATATTGTTGTCTCTTCCTTGCTGGGACCGGGGAGGGACAGTGCAGTCTGTCAGCCCCTTGACGTCTGGGCAGGGGTGGATACCGCTTGCTGTGGGAAAACCCTCTCTTGGCAAATGGAGGCGAGAAGGGTTGGGGAGGGAGAGGGGACAGTGTCTGGTCTGGTCTGCACCTCACCGCTCCCAGGTCTTGTGTGCCAGTGATTGCCTTTTTCTTTAGTTCAATTTGAGGTTTTTTTTTTTTTTTTGTCTTTTGTCATTTTAGGGCCACACCCACAGCATTTGGAAGTTCCCAGGCTAGGGGTTGAATCGGAGCTACAGTTGCCGGCCTACACCACAGCCACAGCAACGTCAGATGCGAGCCGCGTCTGTGACCTACACCACAGCTCATGGCAATGCCGGATCGTTAACCTGCTGAGCAAGGGCAGGGATTGAACCCGCAACCTCATGGTTCCTAGTCGGATTCGTTAACCACTGAGCCACAATGGGAACTCCCGATTTGAGGTCTTTAAAGCTTTGTCTTGTTGTTGGAACTTTTTCTCTGGCCTACATGCCTCTCTGGCTTTTGTTTGTTTTTGTTTCTCTTTTTCAGCTGTCTATATTATGTTTATTTATTTATTTTAAAGTACAGTTCATTAACAGTGTTGTGCCAATTTCCGCTCTACAGCAAAGTGACTCAGTCAGACACATTCCCTTTCTTACATTCTTCCATCATGTTCTATCCCAAGAGACTGGGTAGAGTCCCCTGTGCTGTGCAGCAGGACCTCATTGCTTATCTATTCTAAATGTAAGAGTTTGCATCTCCTAACCCCAAACTCCCCATCCCTCCCGCTCCCTTTTTTTTTTTTTTTTGTAATTTGAGTTATTTTGGACTTCAGGATTCCTGCCCCCACCCTGTGCCTGGGTGTCCTATAACTGCACCCTCTAGGTTTCCCAAAGTGCCCTCTTTTGAGATTTTGCCCTCTCGGAGGCTTGGACGCATTAACTGGACTGTGCTTTGTAAAGTTCTCCTTGCCTTTCCCGTATCTGTTTATATCAGATTCCTGATAATGACAAATGCAAGAAAACTCAAAAATCTCTTTGATCACCACTATCCTAAACTGAAATGTCGTTTATGGTTTTTCTGCTGTTGAACGGAATGGAGAAGGAGCATGGGCGTCTGCTTCATTAGGGATTTTCAAATTGCCTTCTGTGGGCTACAAGTCCCCGTGGAGGGCTGGAGATGGATGGCGGTGCCTGGAGGGCTGGGGGAGGATGGCGAGCACAGCTTGGGGGGCCCCGCTTGTATGCACCTCAGTCACAGCCGCTGCACCATAAAATGATCATCCATCTTATGTACCCATGAATTTCAGCAAATATTTTATTTGGAAAAAAAGGGGGGTGATAGCTAAAGGTATAGGGTCTCTTTTTGAAGTGATGAGAACGTTCTAGAACTGATCGTGGTGATGGTTGCACGTACTGGTGAATATACTAAAAACCACTGGATTTTTCATTTTAAATGGTTACGTGGTACGTGAACTGTATCTCAGTCAAGTTAAGAAAAAAGAATTGTACTATTACGTTTGAAAATACATTTGCTTAGAATCATCCATTCATTTCAAAGACTGAAGAAAAGGGAAACATAAAATTCCAGGGTTTTCTCAAGGTGCGGAGTCTCCACCCTGTGCTGCGGTTCGCCATGCCTGCGGGTCTCACTTCATTGTGCCGTTTGCCTCCCCATAAATCTGACCCGACTCTGCTCCTTGCTTTTGCTCAAGACGATGCTCTGAAAATGATGCTGCCAACGCCTCCGGACTGGAGCCTTCCTGCTTCCTGCTGGGCCGCTCGGGTGCACTTAGGGCGTAAACCTCTGGAACCCAGCCGTCCTGCTCTGAAGGTCAAGCTACACGGGCAGGCCGCATACGTGCTCCGTCCAACAGCCCAGGTGAACTGCTGGCCCACAGCATTTACTGCCCTCCACGTCCTTTGCATGTTGATACCCTGCTCTCTCAACGCCACTTACTGAGAAGACTCTTTTTTTTCCCATTGAATTGTCTTGGCATACTGTCAGAAGTAAATTAACCATTAATGTATTGTTTTATTTTATGGACTTTCAATTCATGGTTTATCATTATGCCAGTACCATGCTGTTTTGATTACTGTTGTTTCATAGTAAGGTTTGAAATCAGGAAACATGAGTCTTCCAACTTCTGTTCTTGTATTTCAAGTTATTTTGGCTATTCTGGATTCTATGTGAATTTTAAGATCAGATGATCAATTTTTGCCAAAAAAAAAAAAAAGGCCAGTGAGAACTTTTATAGGAATTGCATTGACTCTATACCAGTTTGGGGAGTGTTACCATCCTAACATGCCATATTAGGCGGATGTCTTTCATTTATTTAGAGCTTCTTTCAGTGATGTTTTACGGCTTCAGTGTGCAAGTCTAGCACTATTTTGTTCAGTTTGTTTCTAAGTATTTTATTCTGTTGTACTTTTAGAATTCTTTTTTTATACTATAGTAAATGAATTTGTTAATTTCATTTTTGACTTCTTCATTGCTAGTGTATAGGAATGTGACTGAGTTGGATATTTGTGCTTTATACTGCTGTATCCTGGCTGCAGTTGCTTATTAAATCTAGTAGCGTTTTAAAAAATTCTTTAGGATTTTCAACATATATCTGCAAATCCAGATAGTTCTACTCCTCTGTTTTCTTTAATTTTTGTTAAGAATTTCTATATGATCTTTCTTTTTCTTTGAATTTGTCTATTGTTTTTCTGCTTTCTATTTTGTTTATTTCTGCTCTAATCTTTATTATCTTATTCCTTATGGTTGCTCTGGGTTTAGTTTACTCTTCTAATTTCTTAGGTTGGAAAGTTAGGTTATTGATTTGAGAGCTTTCTTCATTTTGAACAAATCCATCCATAGCTGTACATTTGCCTTCAAGCAATGCTTTAGCTGCTCCTCAAAAGTTTTAGTATGTTGGGTTTTCATTTTCATTACTTCAGAATATTTTTAAATTCCCTAGTCATTTCTTCTTTGATACATTAGTCATTTAGGAATGTACTGTTTAATTGCTATATATTTGTGAATTTCCCAGATTCTCTTCTGGCACTGTGAATTTCATTCCATTGTGTAATTTTAATAATTTAAAACTTATAAAGATTTTCTATGTGGCCTACCATGTAGTCTATCTGAAGAGTGTTAAATGTGCACTTGTGAAGAATGTGTATGGAGCATTCTATAAATGTCTCTTAGGTCTAGTTGTCCTGCAGTGTCGCTCAGGTTTCCTATTTACTTCCACGTTTGTTTTCTGTCTAGTTCCCTTATTCATTATTTCAAGGGCTCCAACTTTATTGTTCATTTGTCTGTTTTCCTCTGTAGGTCTGTCAGTTTTTTCTTCATGTACTTTAGTTCTCTGTTTAGTTGTGTATATGTTTTAGGTGTGTATATGTTTATAATTATATATTCTTGGTATAGTGACACTTTAATCACAAAATATTATTCTCTGTAGTAACAATTTTTGTGTTAAAGTCTATTTGTGTTAAAGTCTATTTGAATATTTTTGTGTTAAAATCTATTTGTGTATTAGTATATTAGTAAAAGAGACACTCCAGGTCTCTTTCGTTTACTGGTTTTATGATATATCTTTTTCATTCTTTTGCTTCCAGCTTATTCATGTCTTTGAATCTAAAGTGTGTCTCTTAGAGTACCTACTGTGGCACAGTGGGTTACAAATCCAACCATAGAGGGTTGGGTCACTCTGGGGGTGCCTGGGTTCAGTCCCAGGCCTGGTGCTGTGGGATAAAGAATCTGGCATTGCCACAGCTGCAGCATAGGTTGCAGCTGTGGTTCAGATTCAGTCGTTGGCCTGGGAACTCCCATATGCCCATGGGTGTGGCCATAAAATTAAAAAAAAAATTAAACAATAAAAAATAAGAGTTCTCATGGATAGCACATAGTTGGATTATTAACAAAATCCATTCCTCCAATCTAGCTTCTAATTGGAACCTTTATCCCAATTTTACTCATAGAATTAGTGGTAAGGTATGATTTATATGAGTAGAATGGGTGATAAGTCGTTTTGATATTTGCTTCCTCTATGTCTTATATCTTTATTGCCCTCCGTTCCTCCATTACTACCTTTTCTGTATTAAATAGATATTTTCTAGTGTACCTTTTCAATTACTTTATTATTTCTTTTACTGAATTATTTTACTGCTTTCTTTTGCTTTATTGTATTGTCTGAGCTACTTTCTTAGTGGTTGTCCTGGGGTTAAAATTAACTTTTTAATTTACAACAACCTACTTCAGATTAATGCCAACTAATTTCAACATGACATATCTGAAAGAATAGCAAATATTTGTAGAAAGACACTTCTGTTAGAATGTTTACCAAAAGCTTATACTTACAAACCATGGAAATTTCATATAGAATTATTTTATTTGCACTCAAGCAGATACATTAACAGAGAGTAGTTTGGTTCTGTGTCTCTCTGTGTTAAATTATTTGGGGAATTATTTGCTTGTGTATTAATTCAGTTAACATTCATTGAGATTCTGATATGTTCCAGGTATTCTTGAGGCTGACTTGAATCACTGAATTGGATTGATTAAGCTGAAATAAATTTGGGGTTAGATGACTCATTCCTAAATGACTTGAAAGAAAAAAAGAACATGATGTGGCAGAAACTTTTCAAAATATCTGTGTTAGTGTTGACCAAACTCATGTACTCTTTGTTTCTTCCTAGAACTAGAAAATGCTATCATATTAAGATGTGTACACTAAGTTAATTCTTAAGAGTGTAGTTGGGTAGGAGTCCTTCTCTTGTGCCTTGGAACAATAGGCCAGTTTAACAAAGCAAATACAACTTTAATTTATATCACTCCTATGTAAATTAAATTTAGACATATGTATGTCCTTTGAAATACAGAAGGTGTCCTGTTCTCTTATCCCTTATTGGGGCTGAGAGGCACTGAGCAGGGAGACACAAGTCAGATGCTTCGTCTCCCTACCAGCTCTAAGATTTTGAGTATTCCAGTTATCCAGCTGCCTTAGTTTTTCCTATAGACGGGGCATAAAATAGCATCCTCCTCAACATTTGGAAAATACTTACTGTGAGCCCAACACATAGCAAAACCAATATAAACCATCCTAAATAAGCAGGTGTATTATTACGGATACAGCTTTATTACCTGGGACAGCTGATAATGGTGGCTGACATTTATTGAGTGATTATCTTGTACTATCTCATTTAGTTTTTTTGGAGGTTGGTATTATTACCCCCTCCCCCCTTTACAGTGAGTGGCCCCGAAGTGCTGAGAGGTTGCAGCGTGTGAGCTGCTGCGTCCAGGGCTGTCCCCACTGCCCAGCTCTCCTGCCGCAGTGGATAGAGCTCGATCTGGAGCTGGACCTCCTGGGCTCGATTCCAGACTCTCTACCTGTCAGCTTAGGCAGGTTGGTGATTGTCTCCCGGCCTCAGTTTCCTCATCTGTACAGTGGGGATCACGAGCTGCCTGACTCAGGTTGCTTTGGCCCTTAGCACGTCCTCACTCAGCGTTAGCCGCCGTCCTGGGGCCAGCAGGACCGTGCCATCGCCCTGCCACTCCGGCTCCTGATCCAAAGCCTCTCTTCTGCTTTCTGCCTCTCTTTTGTCCTGCACTCTCCCTCTGAATCCATCATCTTTTTCCCTCAGAACTTTGTTTTTTTTCCCTGTGTATGTACTTGGAATAGTTACATCTTTAGACACGTTTTCCTAATCAGTTTATTTGCTACTTTAAAATTTTATTTTTTCAAAAAGTAAAAGTAACGTGAACTCAGAAAGTTTGGAAATTTGGGGAAAAAAAACTCAGCACCTTACTACTAAGAGAAAAGTATCAGTAAAGTTTTGGCATTTTGCTTCTGTTGCTGTTTTCTGTGACTATTTTAACCTAATTGGGATTGTATTAGAAATTCAATTATTTTATTCAGTCAGAATTCTAATGGAAGTGTTTCGTCTTTTTAATTAAAAAGTACGTATAAACATAATTTAATGGACCTGTAATATTTCAACATACAGAATAAACCTACAGGAATAAAGTTCGGAATGACACACTCATGTTAGCCTTAAATTTTAAGAGAACCCTTCATATAATCTTTGGGAATACAACTTCTCTGTGTACTGCAGATTCTTTTTTGAGAATTCCTTTGTAGCGCTGGTCTAACTGGGCCAAGATCATCAGTGACATTAAGGCTCTCGATCAGCACAACCAGACTGCTTTCTGAAAGGATTTGAAGTTAGTTGCCAAGTGTGACACAAGTTTGAGAATGCTTTGACAGCATTTAGTCCTCTTGTATTTTCAAGTGGTCTTTACTGACGTGTAATTGATAGCTAATAAAGTTTACTCATTTGCAGTGTACGGTTAAATAGGTTTTAACAAGGATGACGTATATGTATATGTACCTATACATGTTCATATATGCACAGGTACATGTATAACGCAATCAAGACACAGAGATTTTCTGTTAACCCAGAAAGTTTCTTGTGCTCATTTTCAGTTAAACTTCTTCCCTCTCCAGGCTCCAAACAACCACTTTCTATGCTTTTGTTGCCTCCTAGAGTTTTGCATTTTCTGAAATTTCATATAAACAGAAGCATACAATATGTATTATCTTGTGTCTGACTGTTTTCACTTAGCACTATGCCATCTGTGTTATACATTTTTTTTTTGCTTGGTAGTACTCCTCTGTGTGGGTGTACCACAGCTGGGTTGTCGTTACCTGTTGGTAAACGTTTACATGTTACCCGTTGTTGTCTATGATTTCTGAATATAAATCAGTTCTCAACACTCCTGTGCTAGTCCTTTTGTTCACATGTTTTTTGCTTCTCTTCACTAAATATGGAGTGGGATTGCTTTAGTTTAAATTTCCTGAATTATTAACAATGTTGAACATGCTATCATGGGTTTATTTGCTTTTCATATATCTTTCTTATCAAGTGTCTCATCAAATCTTCTGTCTACCTCTTTTTTTTTTGTAATTAGTTTGTCTTTTAATCACTGAGTTGCAAGAATTCTTTGTATATTCTGACTATAAGCCCTTTATTAGAAAGTTGTTTTGAAAATCATTTATTCTTTCTCCTGTTAATGGGTTGCCTTTTTATTTTCTTATCAATGAACAAAACATTTACATTTTTATTACAACTTTATTGAGGTATAATACACATACCATAAAATTTAAACTCTGAAATTGAAATATTCAGTAATTTTAATATATTCACAGATACATGCAGCCATCACCACAGTCCGTTTTAGAACATTTTCTTCACCTATAAAAGGGACCCCGTATACTTTAACTCTCACATCCTATGCCTTCTGCCTCATCTGTGTCTGTTCCTACCCCAGTACCATACAGTCTTGTTTCCCATTGGATCTTAAGTCTCGAGATCAGCAGTGTGGGTCCTTTACTTTGGATTATTTTCTAATTTGTTTGGGCTCTTTTCAGTCTTTTACTTTTCCATTTAACATTAAGAATCAGCTTGTCAATTTCTGCAAACTATTCTGTTGAGACTTTGACTGGATTTGTGTTATGTCTTCAGGTCAGTTTGGGGAGAATTGCCCTTCTCGCTGGTTTTGGTAGCAGGGTAATGCTGACCTCACTGCACTTGTCACCACTCCTCTATTTTCAGAAGAATACGTGCAGAACTGGTATTATTCCTTTCTTTCGTATCTGATAGAATTATCTGATAGAAGACAGTTGGGTCTGGGAGTTTCCACTGAGGTTCAGTAGGTTAAGGACCCGATGTTAGTCTCTGTGAGGATGTGGTTTCGATCCCTGGCCTTGCTCAGTGGGTTAAGGATCTAGCATTGCCGTGAGCTGTAGTGCAGGTTGCAGATGTAGCTCAGATCTGGCGTTGCTGTGGCTGTGGCTTAGGCTGGCAGCTGGAGCTCTGATTCGATCCCTAGCCTGGGAACCTCCATGTGCCACAGATGTGGCCCCAAAAAGAAAAAAGAAGATAGTTGGGTCTGCATTTTTCTTTGTCAAAAGGTTTTTAACTAAAACTTCAGGCTCTCTATTCCTTCTTGAGTGAACATTGGAAATTTATGTCTTTCAAGGAATTTGTCCATTTCATCTTAAACTGTCCAATTTATTGACATAAAATTTTATAATATTCTTTTAATGTATTTATAATATGTAATGATGCCACGTCTCATTCCTTTGTTTCT
The DNA here is from genome assembly GCA_004024745.2 of Catagonus wagneri. Classification (NCBI taxonomy): domain Eukaryota; kingdom Metazoa; phylum Chordata; class Mammalia; order Artiodactyla; family Tayassuidae; genus Catagonus; species Catagonus wagneri. The sequence continues at coordinate 3,206,580 of PVHT021183705.1, read as the reverse complement.
TATGTCTTTTTTTCTTCTCATTCTGGCTAGAGATTAATCAATTTTGCTGATCATCTCAAAGAATCAGCTTTCGGTTCCACGGATTTTCTCCCCCCCTTTCCTGTTATCAAGTTCTAATCTTTATGATTTCTTTCTTTTTTTTTTGCCTTTTGGCATTTTCGGGCCGCACCCGCGGCATGTGGGGGTTCCCAGGCTAGGGGTCTAATTGGAGCTGTAGTCACTGGCCTACGCCGCAGCCACAGCAAGGCAGGATCCGAGCCGCGTCTGCGACCTACACCACAGCTCACGGCAACGCCGGATCGTTAACCCACTGAGCAAGGCCAGGGATCGAACATGGTTCCTAGTCAGATTCGTTAACCACTGTGCCATGACGGGAACTCCAATGATTTGTTTTCTTCTGATTATTTTGGTTTAAGTTTGTTCTCCTTTTAATATTTTTTAAGATGGAAGTTGAGGTCATTGACTGAGACATTTCTTCATTCCTAATATAGGCATTTAATGCTATAAATTTCTTCCTAAGTACTGCTTTAGCAGTCTCATGAAGTTAATTTATTTTTTTATCTTTTTAGGGTTGCACACATTCATTTGGAAGTTCCCAGGATAGGGGTTGAATTGGAACCTCAGCCACAGCAACTCAGGATCTGAGCCACACCTATCATCCACACCACAGTTCATGGCAAGGCCAGATCCTGAACCCACTGAGTGAGGCCAGGGATTGAACCTGCATCCTCATGGATCCTAGTTGGGATCATTAACCGCTGAGCCACGAAGGAAACTCCCACCTTTTTTTTTAATACACTTTTTTTTGGCTGCATCAGAGCAAGAGGAAGTTCCTGGGCCAGGGATTGAACCCACACCACAGCAGCAATCCAAGTGGCTGCAGTGACAATACTGGATCCTTAGCCCACCGAACCACAAAAGAACTCCTATAATTTGCATCTTGATTTGAATATTTCAATTAATCTTTTATGTCTCTACTTAACTTTTCGAACATAGGAATACAGTTGCACTGTGTGTTTAATAACTTAGTCTGCTAATTCTAAGATCTGTGTCAGTTCTGGGTTAGTATAGGCTGATTTTCCTCCCTGTTACGGCTGGTATTTTTTTCTGCTTCTTTGCATGCATGGTTATTTTTAAGTGTATGCTAGATAACGTGGATTTTACTTAGATAGGGGCTGGATATTTTTGTATCTCTATGAATATTATTGAGCTTTGTTCTGATGTGCAGGTAAGCTACTTGAAAATATTTTGATCCTTTCATGTTTTGCTATTAAACTTAAAAAAAAAAAATAAGCCAGAGCAGCATCTCATGAAGATCTAATTGTTCCCTCCTCCCGAGACAAGACTTCTGACAACTATACTGGGTGACCTGTGAGTTAGAATTATTTAGTCTGTACAAAGGACCAGGTGCTTCTCCGGGTTCCGTGTGATTGCAGGCTGTCGTTCTTTCTAATCCTTCTCGTGGTTTTCTGCTCCAGCCTCATGTGGCCGTCCTCACACAGACACACGGGATCCGGCGCTGCTGAGTCGTCCTCAGCGCAGTTCTCTCCTCTGGCACCTCGCGCTGTCTGCTGTCCTTGTCCCCGTGGACTGTCAGCTTTGCCTTCCCAGCCCGTACCTGGCAGGCCTCCACCTGAGTCTCCTTCCTGGAGACTCTCTGAAGGTAGAAAGCTGGCGAGTTCCCACCGTGGTGCAGTGGGTTAAGAATCTGACTTCAGCAGCTCGGGTCTCTGTGGAGACAAGGGTTTGATCCTCAGCCCGGTGCAGTGCGCTAAAGGATCTGGCATTGCTGCACTTGCAGCTTGGACCCTGGCCCAGGAACTCCCATATGCCATGGATGTGGCCATGAAAGAAAGAAAGAAAGAAAGAAAGAAAGAAAGGGGAGTTCCCGTTATGGCTCAGAGGTAATGGACTGAACTAGTATTGATGAGTATTTGGGGGCTTGATCCCTGGCCTCGTTCAGTGGGTTAAGGATCCGGCATTGCTGTGGTTGTGGTGTAGGCCGGTGGCTACAGCTCTGATTCGACCCCTTGCCTAGGAAATTCCATAAGCCAAAAAGAAAAAAAAAAAGATAGAAAGCAATTGAATGGTTCACATGTTTTGTTTCCTACCCCTCATGGATCACTGTCCTTTACCGCCTGATGTCTAGTGTCTTAAAAACAACTTTTTAAAAAATTTTAAAAAATAAAATTTTTTTAAAATAATTTTATTTTTAAAAAATTAAAAAAAATTTTTTAAATGTCTTTGTTTCCATTTGAGGGCAAGTTGTGTCCTTGTTCCAACTTGGCTGGAAGTGGAAGTCGTATCTTTAAAAATTTTTGTATAGAGATGATTTGGGGAGGCAGTATTTGGGTATAATTTTATTTTTCATGTTTATCTAGAATCCAGCTAATTGGTTAAATTGTTTTTCAATCAGCATATTTTCTGCTGGCTACCTCTTTACTTTGTAAGAAATTTTAATCTAAATAATGTTTTTTTTTCAACCACACCTTTCTGATATATATTTCATTTTTTCCTTTTATTGTATGGCCTGGGCTTCCAGAGCAAGGATGATTCACAAGACTGGTAATAAGCGTTAGAACTTGGTTCCTAGTGTTAATGAGAACAACTCTAGCATTTCACTGATAAGTATAATGTTTAATGTTGGTTTGAGATTACCATTTTTTAAACTCAGTGAGTTTTATTACATTTATAGTTGTACTTTGGTCATCATTTGTTCACCATTTTTTATCAAGTTTAGCAAGAATACTTTTGTAGGAGTTCCCATCGTGGTGCAGCAGAAATGAATCCTGCTAGGAAGCATGAGGTTGTGGGTTCGATCTCTAGCTTCGATCAGTGAGTTAAGGATCTGGCGTTGCTGTGAGCTGTGGTGTTGGTCACAGACGTGGCTTGGATCTGGTGTTGCTGTGGCTGTGGTGTAGTCTGGCAGCTGTAGCTCCGAGTAGACCCCTAGCCTGGGAACCTCCTTATGCTGTAAGGAGGTTCCCAGGCTAGGGAACCGTGTGTGGGTGCGGCCCTAAAGAGACAAAAGACAAGGAAAAAAAAAGAATACTTTTGTAATATGTGATGTTTTTATAATCAGTATTTTCCATAGAAAAGATTTCAGAGCATTTAAGCGATTATTTAGGATGAGCTCTATAAACTCTCCCACTTTCTTGAACAAAACTTCCTAAGTCCTAATATTCTACTCCTTTACTCAGATTAGTGAATTTTATTCACTGGTGTTTCAAAAATTTCTATTAGCATTTGTGATTATAAGTATTATACTGATTCGTAATTTCATGAAGTTGCCTTTCAGATTTCTCTTTGTAATATCCTGAGAACAAGATAAACAGGGAAAATGAAAAACAAGTGGTGACTGTTACTTGTCTTGTTTTAGCCTTAAATGCTTATGCGTTGTACACCTCATCTGCTCTTAAATAGCTTCTCAATCTAAATAATTTTGCTTCCTTTAAATATAAAAGAGGAAGTTCTAATTTCTTTATGGTATGCTTATTATTTCAGGTTTCCTGAATTAAAAAAAAAAAAGGACTCATTCTGTTTGTGGTCTATTTTGGCTTTTTACGCAAAAGCCAAGAAAAAAGTCAGAGAATACTCTTTGTTTTCTCTAGAAATTTTTTCAAAAGTGCATTTATTCATGCTGGTTCTCTGTGGACATCAAATTTATTGAAAATGCAGGGTAGAATTTACTTTAATTATCAGCTATTTTGAAATCAAGGGATAGTAACTGCTTCCTGGCTTGTCTGAGGGCACTCTGCTGGCTGTTTCCACCGTGGTCATTTGACCTAATTAAGATGACCGTGAGGAGCAGGCATCGAAACTGCTCTTATTATGTGTGGCCTGAGCCCAGAGTGCTGATCGTGATTCTGTTGACTCTTCGGGACTCTGTCACCAGCACATAAAGATATATGTCACGTCATAAAAGTCACCCACTGAGAGCAATGGAAATCAATTCCACTCAGTAAAGACTGCAGAATTTTTTTTTTGTTTTTTTGCAAATAACATCAAAAAAAGAGCATTTTCTGTATTTTTTCTACACTTCTCAAAGTATTTCTATCAGTGTGTTGTAACAAAGATTTACTATGGATTAAGAAAATAATTTTTGGAGTTCCTGTTGTGGCTCAGCGGGTTAAGAATCTTACTAGTAGCCACAAGGATTCAGGTTCGATCCCTGGCCTTGATCGGTGGGTAAGGATTCAGCATTGCTGCAGGCTGCAATTTAGATTGCAGATGCGGCTCAGATCCAGCACACTGTGGCTGTGGGATAGGCCGGCCGCTGCAGCTCTGATTTGATCCCTGGCCCGGGAACTTCTGTATGCTGTAGGCATGAACTTAAAAGAAAGAAAGACAACAAAATAATTCTTGGAGTTCCGACTGTGGCACAATGGGTTAAGAACCTGACTGCGGTGCTTCTGGTCATTGTAGAGGTGAGGATTTGATCCCCAGCCTGGTGCAGTGGGTTAAAGGATCTGGCATTACCAGCTACAGAGTTGGTCGCAGCTGTGGCTCTGATTCAATCCCTGATTGGGGAACTTCCATATGCCATGGGTGTGGACTGAAATTTAAAAAGAAAAAAGAAAGGAAGAAAATGATTCTTTTTTTTCTTTGCTAATGTTTTTTTTGAAATTTGGAGTGGGTTTTGAAATACGGAGCTGTGCCATATTGTGTGTAGAAACCTCCTAACCTCAAAAAGGAAGTTTTCTGAGATATACCAGAGGAAACTTTGAATGCCCCTTCTGCGTTTAGACCTCAGAAAAGCAAGCGTGAGAGAACTGGGAGATTTCATGCCTACACGGACTTGTGATTCCCATAAAATGACACCAGACTCACTTTCTTAAACCATGGCATGTGTGCACATGCATTAATCTCATTTTTTATTCATAAGCTCCTAAATTCACTGTAGGAGGCAAAGGTCAAATTGAAAGCGTTTCTATGTCCAGTTGGAACAGAATGGTTTGGCTGTTAACAAATTTTTGATTGTTATTAGAAGAATTCATGACGTTTCTTCCATTCACATCTGCACACTGGTTTCCACACAGACATGTGAATATAGGATCATTGGACCAAAGAGTTCTTTGAGGAAAACGGATCTGGGGCCGGTGTGTATTCCTCCTTTAACAGTAGCATGTTGACGACACTCAGAAATCCTTCTGTTTACTAAGCCTTTTCCGATCATACTTAAGATTGGAATTCTTCCCCAGAAGAGAAGATGCTCAGCTCTCCAAGGACCCTTCCTAACTTGACCTGCTACGTGTCCTTCTCTCCTCTCTGCTTTCAGCACCACAGCCACTTTGCTGCTGCCCATCGGCCGCTCCCAGGATGTCCCCACCTCAGGGCCTTTGCTGTAGCTGTTTCTTCTTCCTGGATTTCACCCCGCCTCACCCGGTTGTCTTGTCTCACCGCCTTCACACGTCTCACCAAGCGTCAGCTCACCAGGAGCGGCTCTCCCGACCACCCTGCAGAGAACGGCAAGTCTCTCAACCCCTCCAGCTGCCTTTCTGTTCTCCTCTTGAAATGATGTATTCTTGCCTTTGTTACTGACTGTGCCCTCCAGCCAGAACAGCAGCTCCGTGAGAGCAGGGCTTGGTCTGTGTTGTCTCCTGCAGAGCCCAAGTTTTGTCTGGAATACAACAAGTGCTCAGTAATTGTTTGGAGTAAATGAATGAATTCATGGGTGGATGGATGGATGGATTTTGCTCCAGCAAAAAGTGTGTGTGTGTGTGTGTGTAGACAATAAGGATAAGAGCAATAAAATGCATAATGGCAACGACAGATACATACCATTTATGAAATGTTACCGTGGGCCAGCTCGGGGCTGAGTGGTTTGAAAGAGAAGCAGCCAGACTGTGCAGTATGTTGATTTCCGTGACTCGGAGTGTGGACTCCAAGCAGCCATGAGTTACTGTCTTTGCTTGAGGAAGAAGGTGAGTGGTGCTTTGAAAGGATGAATCTGGGACAACATGGATGAGGGAGAGGCTGGAGGGATCCACAAAGATCGTTGTGGCTGGTGTTAGACGTCATCCAGACCGGCTGGATGTGGACAGTTGAAGTGGAAAAGAGTCACCTCGGAGGGGCGCTTGGAGCTGGCAGTCCCAGCAGTAGTGGTGATGGTGGAGGTGGAGTGGGTGAGAGGAGAGGACAGAATAGGGTCGTTTCTTGGTTTTCAGCACATTAGGGCTGATCACAGTTGCTCTGGGTCTGAGGGGCCGGCTAGTCACCCCGTGTGGGCTGCAGCAGAGAGGGCGGGTGAGCCATTCAGACGCGCCGCCTGCTGCACAGATGGGTGGTTGATGGTGACGGTGTTGGTTGAGTCCCCAGGCTGTTGGGGAGCCAAAAACACTGGATGGGGTGGGGCCGGGGGCGCTAGCTGTTAGTGGCTGTAGGTTGGAGCAAACGCGGAGGGAGACGGTACTGGACCTGGGCTTGAGAACATTGGAAGTTCTGGAAGAGCGTGGAGACGGAATCCAGTCTGCGGTTACTGTACAGGGACTGCTAGGCCATGACTGTTTGCTTGTCCTTCCCAGCCGGCCCAGGAGCATCTTGAAGGCTGGGGCTTGTTTTCTCCCAGATCCATCTCCTGAGCCAAGCATTGTGTCCAAGAGAAGCTAGGTGGGTGTTTGTAGAACACACGGGTGAATGAGTGGAGAGGAGGACGGTGGAAAGGAAGCCGTGGGTGTAAGACGCAGAGAGCTGTCACACTGAGAGGCAGAGCCAGCAACGTCCCTTTCGACGAAGAGGGAGCAGAGGATCCCATGCGGCCAGGAAACGCCCCGTCCTAGTGCTACCGCCTTCCGCGGTCATTACCTGGGGTCCCTCCAAGGAGACCATAACCCCACCTGCCGTCTCTTTGCTAAGTCACTAGCTTGAGGCCAGACTCGGAGAGCCTGACCTTGGTCCCAAACTGAAGCGGGAGGGAGGCGTTAACAGCCGGAGGTGGTCGCTGACCTCCCTCCTCCTGCGGAGCAGAAGGGGATGTGAGCCGTAGTCCGTGTCCCCCAGGGGACGGATGTGGCCACATCGTTTGACAGCATCTGGTGAAGATTCTGAATGAGGCAGCAGGGAGGTGGGCGCGTGCTGGTCGGTGTGCTTGCCTGTTCTCTGCGTCTGCGTTCCTCCAGTGCTCTGCTGCCTTCGGACTTTCAGCCTGTGGGTGGCCGGGTGCGGCGCTGGGTCCTGGACCGTGAGGTTCTCCGTGGGGGGCAGTGACAGACAGCAGGCCACCACAAACCCTTTATTACTTCTCGTGCTACTGCTAATGATTGCACGTGGTCCAAGGTCCAAGACTGTGCTTGGCAGGGCATGCCTCTGGTCCGGCCGCGTCTGAGGCCCACGTTGCAGGGGCTGGGGCGGGGGAGTGCCAGGGAGGGTTGGAGAACGCTGGGCCTGCCCGAGGCTCTGAGCCAACATGAGATTTTCCCAGCTTTCCTGGAGAAGCGGGGTCGCACTGCCGCAAGGCGGCCCTGCGTGACCCGGCCCGGCTGCCTCCTTCTGGACCTCCGTTGGTTGCGTCTCTTTCTGGAGCCCACGGTCGGGAGGACTGCACTGCAGCTCCGCGCTGTCGGGAATTTCTCTGTCAAATGCATTTTCCTTTCCACCTTCCTGCCCTGCGCTTGCTTCATTCTCCACTGTTTCTGCACAGACGCCTTGTGGGGGTGTGGGAGGCTGCCCTCTTCCTGCTGTGAGTTGTACGCTGCATTTCTTACTGCAGATCACCTGCCCGTTTGGTCAGTAAACGTGGTCTGCTGGCGTTCTAGCTACAAAGGGCACGAGCACGGAGAGCTTAGGAAGTGCTGTGGTGTTGAGAAGGCACTGGTTTTCAGTCTCTCATTACCCGGGGTACCAGACGGATGTATATGTCCGGAACCCTGGGGAGACATGGAGTGTACGTGTCAGGTTGAGGACAGCTTGTGAAATGGAGGAGCCCGCTGGTTCCATCAGTTAATGATTATTCCTTACAATATGATGCTCGCCTGAGCAGAGGTCCTCCCGGGCCCCACCTCTAGGCCCCGGACCAGGCCGTGGGTGTCCCAGGGTGGTGGCCGGGGAGACACATGGGGAGACGAATCAGAGGAGCTTCATGATGGCGGCGCCACGGAGGACAGTGGGCACCGACCTCCACGCCCCCTTTGGCAGGGACGCTCTCCGTGGAGACACTGACTTGACTCCATCTGGGAGGGTGGTTTTTGAGAGGTGGCTTCCAGGGAATTAGGTCTGACTTTTAACTCATTTCACGCAACTCGCAGTGGTTTTATGGGAACTAGTTAGGTAAAGGGCTCCTTAGGGGTAGAGCCGATCCAGAAACCCCTTTCTCTCAAATAATTCAAAGAAGGGGGTGTGACGGACTGGGTGGGGTCATCTCTTCAAATCACAAGGCCAAAGAGAAGAGAACAGAATCTGCTTCAATACAAGATAACGAAGCGGATTTCAGGACCATCCAGATTTCCAGAGCCACTTGGCACGGCGGTCCTTTATCGCCTTCCACTGGGGTTGATGAGTAAACGACCAACAGGGTAGGTAAGCGCATTTCCCAAGCTATAGACTTTAGAAAACAGTTTACAAGGCAATTAACTCTCGAGCCACTGATTTCAGCCAGGGAGTCCATTTTCCCCGAGAAGGCTGCTGTCCTGGAAAGTCTGTTGAGTCTGACACTTGACTATGAATGAGAGCAGAGACTGTCTTCGTTTCTTTCCTTGCGAGTCAGTTTACGACACGTCCCGAGTGCCTCTCGTGTCAAGCACCACCCAGGCGCAGGGTGTTCTGTGGTCCGTGAGCATCACTCCCAGTTGTCATGCAGGTTGCAGCACGCTGGGTGCTCAGAACAGTAAGCACCAACATGACGGCTAAGACTTGCGTTGGGAGTGATGGTTGGCTCTTTGGGAGCAACGATTCCCGGGCTACTGTGGAGTCTCAGAGATAGATTCCCACAGGAGGTGATCTTGATCTTTAAGCTGAAACCCCTAGCCGATAAGGACCTGCTAGCCCTGGGAAGGTAGCGCCTGTCTGGGGAGCTGTCGTGGGTGTGCTAGCTGGAGAAGGAATAGAATATGAGGAGGTGAAGCAGTGAGAGGCAAGTCTGGAGTGGATGGCAGCTAGGCTGGGCATCCTGGACTTGGAGCACCCCGTAGAGGAGTCTGGAGTGTCATCAGAGTCATGGAAGACAGTTTTCAGGGAAGTGACCAGGTCACCTGTGTGCTTAACAAGAGGTCTCTGTCTGCAGTGGACGGGAGGGAGTGGCCCGGAGTGAGGAGACCAGAGGAGAAGTTGGGACAGTGATTCCGGCCAGGGTGGGGCGGTTGGAACGAAATGGAGGGAGTGGGAGACGAAAAGTGACTTGGCAGGTGCTCTTGGGGGATGGTGTTGACCGGAAATGATGCCCAGGGCTGAGTGGATGGCAGGTGGCACCTCCGTCCTTTGGCTGGGGTGGCAAGACAGAAACGGGAGCGGGTACCAGAACAGGAGTGATGCGTTTGGCTCTGCGCACGCCAGCTTTAAGGGGCTCACGGGACCACCCAGCACAGCCTCCAGGGAGGTGGATGGTGCTGTGGGTTGAATGGTTTCCCACCAGTGATGGTTCGAACCCTAATCCCGGGTGTCTATGCACGTGATCTTATTTAGAAAAAGATGCAGTCAAATTAAAGTGAGGTCCTGCAGGGCTGAGGAGCTGCTAACCCAGGGACAGGTGTCTTTATAAGAGAAAGGGCAGGACGGGGGAGAATGCCCCGTGACCCCACGCAGCGCAGGGCCTGCCGGGAGGCCAGGGGTGCTGGGCAGCAGCCAGAGGCTGGAAGAGAAGGCGCCTGCTCACCGACGGCCTTTTCTCCAGCTGCAGCCTTCGGGGCTGCGGGCAAGCCTTTATCATCTTCAGCCGCTCAGCTGGTGGCCCTTTGTGACAGCAGCTCCATTACACTAATGCTAAGTGGAATCTGGGAGACGCAGGGCTGAGCGTCGTCAGCAGAAGAGCTGTTGAGACCGTGGGGACTGTGACAGCAGCCGTGTGGGGGGAAGAGGGGAAGAGGCCCCGGAGGCACCGGGCCGAGGCCTCGCCCCTCCCTGCGTGGAAGGGGAGCCTCCGCGCGGCCAGGACGGCCCTCTGTAGAAGTGAATGTGGGCCCCGGTCACCGGGACCCTGCTAACCTACTGACGTGACGTGGGCCCCATGGGACCAGGGTGAGGCCTGAGACGCTGCATTTCCTGCCTGGACACACAGGAAGAAGTCATGCCTCAGGAGCTGGTCTAGTTATGAGCAGAGGGCCCAGCCTACCTTTGCACTGGCCCCCTGCTGCCTGGTCCCCTCTGCCCCAGGCCCCTCCCTGGTCCCCTGAGCACCGATGGTCTGCCTGCCACAGCTCAGGGGACACTGCAGGGCCTAGTTATGAGGAAACCGAGCTGGAGAAACCAGGGATCCCCGCAGGACAGCCCTGCCTGGAAGCCAAAGCAAGAGGGTGGTCTTGTTGCTGGAGTCCAGCCCGAAGGAGGGGGCCGGGGAGGGAGGACTGGGGGTATCCACTGAGCTGTGGCAGGCAGGCTGTTGGTGCTCAGGGGACCAGGGAGGGGCCCGGAGCAGAGGGGACCAGGCAGCAGGGGGCCGGTGCAAAGGTAGACTAGGGCCCTGCTCTTATACAAACTTGGCCGTGAATGTCAGGGAGGCGTCTCCTACAGCCTGGAAACAGCCAGCGGCGTCTGAGAGAGACAGCGATCTGGCGGTGGGTCCAGGACGCTTTATACGGGAGGAGCACAGGGCAGCTCTGAGGTGTTGGGGAGGCTCAGCGGGAGGAGGGCAGGGGCGGCCTCCCCAAACACTGGAGGAGCAGATCCGTAGACGGGGTGACTGCACCTGGGGATGGCGGGGACCAGGTGCCTGGAAAACTGGGGACGCGCAGGGGGCGACCTAGAAAGCGAAGTAGGGGAGGGTGCAGAAGCAAACGATGGGTTCCCTCTGCTCCTGGAGAGGCAGGTGGATACAGGGTCAAAGATTTAACAGGAGAACAAGATCCCAGGTGAGGGGATCGAGCTCCGCTCTGGTCTTTTCCTCTTTTGCACACCACGTCCTTTGTGCCTAAAGTAGCAGATGGCTTTGGCCTGGGCATCGAGAAGCTTGGGGCCGGGTGTCATTCTGACCCCAGGGAAGCAACTCAAGGTCAAGAAGACCCAGGCCCGCCTCCTCCGTTGCCCCGCCGGCCTCTCCACCTCCCTTGGCCTCGCCAACCCAACACCGGCACTGGTCGCACTGCCCTTGCTGGAGCATTTAGACATTTTAGCCCAGGCTGTGCAGAGACAGGGTACTTTTCCTGAGGGCAGGGTGGGTGCTGGGGCTGTGGGTGGGAAAGGCTAACACGCGTGTGTTCAGGTGGTTCGGGCTGAAGCCCAGTCAGGCAGGCCACATCTCTGCTACGCACGCAGCCGACATCCAGAGCAGGGGCCCACGTCCAGCTTCTAAGGCTGGAACTTGCCAAACCGACGTGGGAAGTCAGTGCAGAGTAGGGCAGGTTTAGTTTGGATCACAAGCCATCCACAGTGAGTGCACCTCCCGGGAGCCTCCATGCCCTTTCTGCCGGCCCGAGGCTGTGCCTGGCTTCCGGCCGGGAAAGGGTTTGCGTGGCGCACGTGCTGCTGAGCCTTCTAATGACCGTGCCGCTGAGATCTGCTCAGGGCCACGGGCAGGGCGGCCCGCGGCGGCGTATGGTGCTGGGGTCGTGGGTGCTCTCGGGTTGGTACTGTCGAATAATAATAACTCCTGGACAGAAATGGCCTGGGTCCCAAACCCATGGTTTATGGCGGAGATGGAAAAGCTCCCGAGCGCCGTCAATGACACTCTGACTGCTTATAAAGACATGTGGGTTCTTTTCCAGCAAAAAAATAGGGCTGCTGCCATTCCCCGCCACCAGGCCATAAATGATTCCAGTGTCAAGCTCGCCCGTGCCTTATGCTGTGAGGACGCATTAACTTATCAAAGAGGTGGACGCATTCTAGGCGGCTTGCCTTCCACCCCAGCTCCGTATTTATGCTTGAAGTCTCGGGATGTGTTACCTGCACTCGCCACCTTCCCTTCCTCCGCCGAGATTTATAAGGCAGCCAGCCGGCAGAAGAGGGACAAAGAAGTAAATACAGTAATATGACAGATTTATTTTGATGTGCTTTATGCGCTTGCGAGCTCGCATGCTTTATGGGTGCCTCCAGACCTGGCTTCTGTCATTCTTTTCCTGCCTTTTCACCCCTTTTCAGCGGCAAGTTCAGTAAGTTCTTGGGTGGGAGGGCGTGGCGAGGGAGGAAGGCAAGCCAAGCGCTTTCTAAGCTGTTTGCTTGATTGTGACACTTGTCTTTCTCTCTTTATTCATTTGTTTTGGCCATTTATCCTGCTATTTGGTAATTTTCTTTCTGGTTGGCCCCTGACTCCAGGCAACATTTCTGTCGGAGGAAAGACTTGTTTATTTCCTCCGTTCTCAGTAATTGTTGTCTTTAGATGCAGGAGTTTTTATTCCTGGTCTTGATTGTCCTTTTCCTGCCCGCTCTTCTCTCTTCTCCCCATTTTCCTAGGAGAAATGCACGGGTCTTTCCCCTTTTTCACCCTGGGCAGAGTTGTACGTGTCCCTGGAACAAAGCCTCGGATGGGCAGCTGCTGGTGGTCACGCCTGCCGGTCAGGCAGGCTGGGCGGTGAGAGGGCAGGCGTGGGCTGCGCTGGGGATGGAAGCCCTGGACGTGGCAAGTGGATCTGTGGGTGTAAAGGGCCACTTGGTCCCGTGGCGATTCTTTGCCACAATGGGAGCCTGAGGACCCAAGAAGCACCAGGGCAAGGGACTGCCTTGGTGACAGGGAGGCCACCTGCCCCCGTAGCCGGAGAGGCAGTGCTGCACCCAGCACTTACGGAAAATCATAGAGCAGGAGACAAGTGGGTGGTGGCGGGTCTCAAGGTGACGGGGGTGGAAGTGCATCATTTGCCACTCACTTGACGGGCCCCTGACAAACTAGCTGAAGAGTGCGACGTTCGTACAGTCTGCAGCAGCGCTGCAAAATCACTTAGCGTCAGAATTCTAGGAGAGCCCCAGCATTTTTGTTACCTTAAGCAAAACAGACTTAAAAAAACAACTCCTTTGCAAAGTATCCTGTCCATGAAAATGACTGGAAAGAGCTACTGGAAACCCGGGTTGTGGTTTGGTTTTCTTCTCAGGACGAGTGCCGTGCAGTTCTTCTTGGCGGGAATCAATTCTTCAGTTGACTCCCTACTTAGAAAACTTAGGTATGGAGGGGGGAGAGCGGCTCCCACTCCTGACACCACGGAGGCCCCTGGGCTGGCGCTCAGCCCCGAACCTGCGACGGGAAGGTGCTGGCCAGCGTCTCCTGTGGGGCCCAGCCCCGCCACGAGGCCAAGCCATGGCGAGCTGTGGGGGCCCCGGGGGCCAGGAGGGGCTGAAACCAGGGGGCTCGGACACCAGCACTCTGTCACCTGTCCCCAGCACCCTGAAGACTCATTTTAGGCCTCACAGAATTGCAGGAGACGCCGGCAGTGCTGAGAACGGGTCGGTCCTGAGGGTGTCATCACGCGCCTGTGATGTGAAATGACACAAAATATTAAAGAGACTTTCATGTGGCAACAGATGAGGAGCCGCGTGCCGGACGGCCCGGGGTGGAGTGAGGAGATGAGTTTGGAGGCGAAGAGTCAGAACTCGACAGGTAGAAGGATGCGAGGGCGGCTGTTTGCCGAGACGTCGCGTCGCCATCGATCCCCGGCCTCACGGCGACCACTATTCCCTCAGCTTGAATATGCGCTATTTCCCACTCATTCAAGGAAGAGACTTCTTTACAAAACGGCTTTATCGCTGGATCCCCAGCCCCGGCCACCCTGAACATTATAGACGCGCCTTCCCGGGGCGGTGCCGTCGCAATCTTCAGGGTAACGGATGAGCGCTTGGGGTGTTTCATCTGCTCCAAAGGTCTCCTGCTTTCCATGCATCAGCGGTGGCAGGAAACCCGGTAAGGATGACGGAAGGAAAATGAAAAGACTTGATCTTGAAAAGCTCCTGAGCGCCTCCAGCCAAGTCTCCCAAATCCTTCCGTGACTGAGCTCTCGGAAATGCACCTGCCTCTGCTCCAAAGGGATGCTTGCCGAGGAAAATTAAGTTCTCTGTTTATCCCGGGCGGGGAGGGGGCGGATACCTGCTTAGGGCATCCTTGCTGATGACGAATAGTGAGATCAGGACACTGTCGCCTGGGCTGCGAGGTGCTGGTCTCAGCTCGAGACCACAGGGCAGCCTCTGCGGCCAAGGGTCCAGCCACCAGCCCTGTGGCTCTCAGCCAGGGTCACGGGTCCCTCCGCACACAGGCTGGGGCCCTCGCATCAGCTGCCCCTGCTCTCCTGGCTAGGGCAGGCACCCTGCTGGCTCAGGAAGTTTGGCAGTCAGGGTCAAAACTGGTTTGGAAAAAGACCCAAACGCCAAGTAAAAAGTGATCATTGTCATCTATTGCTGAGGAAGGCGCATTTCGCTTTTTTTTTTTTGAGAACCACATATGTTTATTCCAAACTCTCATAGACAATAAATTGTACGTGTTGTGCAGAAGATGCTGACGGCGGCTTCCAGTCTCTCCTCGCACAAAAGCTGGTGAAAATCTGTAACGAGCACCACCGAGAGGGTTATTCCTTCCGCTCAGAATCCTCAGACCCAAGGATGCCCTCCCCCACCCCCCGCCCTCTGCCGAGTACCACGTGGGCACGGTCCCAAGTGGGAAGGTTGCCCTGTGATGTTTATCGTCTCTGGCTTCAAACCTTTTGCTACCGTTTGAGATGAAGGAGTCACTGTTTCCGCTCATGTCTATATTTCGCAGCACAATTTGCTTCTCTCTAACCTGCTCCAGAAAATGCTGAATATCGGCTCTACCTGTCAGCAAATGCTCACGGAAACCGGAGGGAGTGTTGCTCATGCTGTGGGCTGCTCAGCTTGCCCTGCCATGCTGTGTTTTGCCCTGGGACCTGCCTCTTCTGTGAGCTTTGGTCACAGCAGCGACACCCTAACATCCTAAACCTCTTCTGAGAAGAGCCATTCTTGCACACACGGGAGGGTTTTGTGTTTTTTTTTTCTTTTTTGAGCCTAATAGTTCTGGTGTTACTGTTGGTGGTACAGGTCGCAGCTGCGGCTCAGATTTGATCCCTGGCTTGGGAAATTCCATATGCAGCAGGCATGGCTGAAAAAAGAAAAGAAAGGTCTAATAGTTCCAGTGAACTAACATGTCAAAATTTGCTTCGACGAAAAATAAATGGAACATTAAGTGCAAATCTCTAGCCTAAAAAAAAAACCAAACAGACCTTGAAATAATTGGTTTATTTCTAATTGGGAGGGTTTTTTTAAAGGTATTTTTAAGTGAATTTATTTATTTATATTTGGCCATGCCCATGGCATATGGAAGTTCTGGAACAGGGATTGAACCCACGCCACAGCATTGGTGCAAGCCCCTGCAATGACAATACCGGATCTTTTACCTGTATCCTTTACCCACTGTGCCACAGGAGAACTCTTTAGGTGCACTTAAAAATAGATACAGCTTCCCAATGGGTTTGATGTCAGTTCCTGCTTCTCTTCTTGTGGAGGCTGCGGGGAGGGGCTGGGTGGAGAGGAGTTTGGAGATGAAAGTGACCATTGAGCTCATCCTGCTTGCAGATTCCTTGGTGATCATCTCCTTTTTGTATGTGTTCCCTTTTTTAAGAAAAATATCCTATTGATTTTTCATTGTGCAAAAGTTCTCCTCTCTCTCTCTTGCTGGTATGTGAGTGCTTTAAATGGAGGCTTAAAGAGAAAACCTTGCAATTTTCATATTGGAAATCTGAGAATAAGGATTCTTTCAGGCCCTTTGATGAAGCAAAAGTTTTACAGCTTGGCCTCATGTTCTTAGATTTATTGGACATGCTAACTGGAGAGATCCATAGGTTCATGGTCTGCAGTGGAACCGTCCGGAAGAAAATACACCCAGCTGTTGGTGGAGGAGCAGGTGTACTCAGCCCGGCTCAGAGCTGGGGCCCATCCTCTCCCCTCCAACTTCCCTATGCAATGAAAGCGGTGAGAGCGGGCAGGTGGCCCATCTGCCTTGGCCGAGCTGGGCGAGTCTTTGGAGACATGGCTCAGACCCTGTTAGGACCGGAGCCGGTGCCTTGGTGCTCACGATGCTGGTGAGGAAAATGCGCTTGACATGTGCTTTCAAAACGTGGTGGTTCCGGGAAAGTCCTCCTGCAAGGGGCGCCCTCTCTGGCACCTGTTCCTCCTTGCTGCTACCTAGCATCAGCCATGGGAGCTGCCTTGACCTTCCTTTTATTTTCCCCAAGCAACTATTGGAACATGTCTCTTGGCCTCCTTCCTCCCCTCCTAACAGCAAACGCTTATGGTGCATCCTACCTGCCTGGCGCTTGGGCAAAGGCCAGTGAGCTCTCCACAGGCAGGCTCCCTGGAGGGCACCCACAGGAGGCACCTGCCTGCCCAAGCCTCATTCCCTTCGAGGAGGGAGGGCTGGGGAGGCCCTGCCACCCTCACACAGAGAGGGGGACCAGGACTTCCTCGGCGGCCTTTTATCTCCTTGGACAACTGTGCTTTTATGTCTCAGAACATAATTATGTCTAATACGAGGCTTGAAACTCCTTCTGGTTTTTCCTTCCCCTGCTAGTGATTTATTAAGACGTGCCTGCAGTCCTTACCTCAGAGGGGTTTTCTGTCTGCCAGTTGTAAATATGAGGTATGCAAATGCAGCCAGCCATCTAGGCAGTATCCACAGTCCATTTGAAGTGGTCACCCGATAAATTAGACACAGGTTTGTGTTAGGAAGTGTCAGTCTTCACAGGTCCTGGACAACCCCGTCACAGCCTTTCACTGCCCTCTTACAGGTGTCTGGGTAGGAGAGGTGCTCAGCAGCCCGTCAGAGGGTGCAGGGCTGGCTGCCTCCCCTCAAGGCAAGGGGCTCATCCTGCAGGTGACGGGCTTGGGCAGAAAGAGCAGCTTATAAATCTGGGTTCATAGAGGTAAACAAGCTATCTCATTTGCCCCCACCCTTCTCCCTCCACCTGATGTTGGTGACAGAAAGAAAGCAGAGAGGCTTAATAGAAAGTGGTAATTTTTACCTTATTACTAAATGGGTTTGACCTGGCCTGGTTGCCTCTTTGAAATAGGTCCATGGAGCAGCAGGCATGCTGAAAAGTTTATACTTTGGGGAGCTGATTGACAAGCTGGAGGCAGTGAAAGGGCAAGTTACGAAAACAGATAATGCTGGTTGCTGGGCGTTAGCTGCTGGACTGCATGAAGACATGCGTTGTCAATTAGAGCCTCTCGGGCTGCCTGTTTGTAGAGGGTGTGGGGCCAGGTGGGGCAGGCTGGGGCTGAGAAATCTGCCCGCTGGACTCGTTTTATCCTTGCTGTCACCAAGGGGATGAAGCCGATATTGAGCCAGATAAAGCACTGTCTCCACTCTGGGATGACGACGTGCGGGAGCTACGAGGGCCTGTCCGCCTACACGTCTCCGATCAAGGCAGGCGCCCCTGCGGGCCAGCCCCCATTTTGGGGCCTGAAATTGTCCCAAATCACAGACATTCCATCTCAAAAGTTTGCCTAGCAAATGGCGCTAAATACTAATCTGCAGAGTGACGCTGATACCTCAAACGCCATTGGTGGAGGCAAAACCTATAGAATTTGGGGGAACAGTCAAGGAAGGGTGAGGTTCCTAGGTGTAAGCCTGCTGGCGTCTTACTCACTTAAATGAAGAGGCTGGGAAGGAAAGGAGGAAACTCAAAATGAGCCAGGTGCTTTGCTTGCTTTGAAATTGTTCTTCAAATGAAGTCATTTGATGCAAGCTGGAGATAGCAGCATCTTTTAAGTTTGCATTTATAAGAGGAGGGAGGTGAGTTTGACCATGAGGCTATGTGTTAACTCCGAGGCAGTGATATAAAATATCTGCAAGGCAGTTTTGCAGGAAGATTTAAAAATATATGTCAGAAATATTCACATAGTTCAAACAAAGTGTAGCAAAACCATGGCTAGCAGAAGTAAGGAAATAGTAAGGATTAGGGCAAAGATAAAAAGAGGATAGAAAAACAACAGAGCAATTTATAAAACAAAACGTTGATTCTTTGAAAAGATAAACAAAATTGATGAACATTTAGATAGATGGACTAAGAAAAAAGAGAGAAGACTCAGTACTGAAATCAGAAATGAAAATGGGGGATTACTACTGATTCCACAGAAATAAAATGGATGATAAAATACTACTATGGACAACAGTGCACCAGTAAATTGCATAAGGTAGATGAAATGGATGAATTCCTGGACACACAAAACCTGCCAAGACTAAATGCTCAAGAAATAGAAAAATTGAATAGATCTATAATAATAAAGAGAGTGAATCAGTAATCAAAAATCTCCAACAAAGAAAAGCCATGAACTTGATGTCTTCATTGGTGACTTTTACTAAACAGTTAAAGAGCTAATACCAATTCTTCTCAAACTTTCCCAAAAATTAAAGACAGGGGAATGCTCCCAAACTCATTCTATGAGGCCAGCATTGCCCTGATACCAAAGCTAAAGACTCGGCAAGAGAATACAACTACAGACCAATATCCCTTATAACATTGATGTAGGGAGTTCCTGCTGTGGCTCAGCAGGTTAAGAACGTGACTAGTATCCATGGGGATGTGGGTTTGATCCCTGGCCTTGCTCAGCAGGTTCCGGCATTGCCTGTAAGTCATTGCTATAGCTGTGGTGTAGGCAGGCAGCTGCAGCAGCTCCAATTCGACTCCTAGCGTGGAAATTTCCATATGCTGCAGGTGTGGCCCTAAAAAGCAAAAAAAAAAAGTCAAACCGAAACATCAACAAAGAAAACATCGACACAAAAACTCTCAACAAAAAACTGGCAAACTGAACTTAGCAGCGTAATAAAAAGATTAGATATACCATGACCAACCAAGTGGAATCTGGAATGCAAGGATGGCTCAACAAAGGAAATCAATCAATTCAATAGTCTACGTTCACAGAATGAAGGAAAAAAATCCACACGATCATCTCAACTGATACGGAAATTTCATGGAATTCAATGTTTTCATGATTAAAATTTGTACAAAATTGGAATAGAAGGAAACTACAGCAACATGGTAAAAAGCCACATGGGACCCCAGCTCCACTTACTCTCTGTGGCTTGGCAAGTTCCTCTGTGCCTCAGTTTCCTCACTTGTAAACGAGGCTGATAATACCTCCTGTTTCATGAGGGAACTGTGAGGGTTAAATGAAAGGAAACTCAGTTAACACCAGAGATACTGACTCTGTGTGTATGTACATGTGTGAGTAATGCTTATCTATGTCAACTCATTACTATACATTTTTAAAGCTGCCTGAGTATTTGTTATAGATTTTATAATCTCACTATGTACATGTTTATATAAATGTATTTAATCCTATGTATATAGGATTTTATACATATAAATGTAGAAAAGGATACCTATATATAAATAAACAGGTAAATATAGTTTTATATATTGCATAAAACTCACAATGCAATATGAATATATTGCAAAATGTAAAGTACATATAAAATCATAGATATTTCTGTGTGCATATTAAAATATATGCCTGTATGAATGTATGTATCTAAGTGTGCTTGTGTACATGTCATTCTATGTAATGAATAAAATGTGCTTATCCCTGGTAGGGTTTATAAGTTACTGAATATTTAACAGTCATTTAATCCTATGCTGTAGTGCCTGGCACCTGGTAAGCGCTTTGTGTGTTAACTACAGCGGTTATTACCGCTTTTTAAGTCAGACTCTGTCCTTCCTCTGCTCACGCTCCCTCCATGCTTTCCTGCCTCCCACAGAATGTAAGGCAGCCCCTGCCCCCATCCCCACCCCATCCTTGGCCCGCACCTGCACAGCCCAGAGGTGCCCTGCCTCTGCCATCTGGACCCGCTGCCTCTCAGACCTCGCCTCCTGCCACTTTCCTGTGTTGCTCACTCTGCTTTGAGCCCTCTGGCTCTGATTTACCCTCACACAGCCTGGTGTGTCCCTCTGGCCTCAGGCCCTTTGCACACGCTGCTTCTGCTGAACTGCTTGTCACCTCAATTCTCTGCTCAGTGTCCCCTTATCAGGGACACCCTCCCAGGCCCTAATCTCAGAGCACTGCCCTTTATCTCCCCTCCCTCTTTTTTCTGCAGCCCATTTGGAGGGCGTGGCGGTCGGACACAGCGTCCATGGCTGTGGACTCCCCACCTGGCAGGTGAGCTCCCTGAGACACAGTGTGGCTGCTTCTCCGTATCCCTGCGGTGTGTGCAGGGTGCATGGCTACAGCACGGGCAGCCACGAGAAGGATCCACTTGGTGGACGCAGTGTGCCAGCAGGGGCAGTGATCACCTCTTGGTAGGAGGCTTTTTTGTAATTTCTTTTTTTTTTTTTTGTCTTTTTGCCTTTTTATCTAGAGCCGCACCCGCGGCATATGGGGGTTCCCAGGCTAGGGGTCTAATCGGAGCTGTAGCTGCCGGCCTACACCACAGCCACAGCAACGTGGGATCCGAGCCGCGTCTGCAACCTACACTACAGCTCATGGCAACGCCGGATCCTTAACCTACTGAGCAAGGCCAGGGATCGAACCCTTAACCTCATGGTTCCTAGTCGAATTCGTTAACCACTGAGCCACAATGGGAACTCCTGAAAGTTACTTTTAAAACTAGACTGAGGAGTGGGGTCTGCCTGGGACCAGAGGTACAGTAATCTAGCTGTGACGTCTTTCTAACCTCAGAGCCAGGAGTTCACCTCACCAGGGACTTGGGCTACAGACTGTGTCTTATTCTGAAACTATTTCTATCCTCTTGGATAGACATTTTATTAGTGAGAAAAGTCTGGTTTTTGCTGTGTATTTAATTAATTGGATTTTCTCTTCCCATCCACGTGGAAATCCTGGTCTCAAAACAGAGGTAGCTGGGAAATAAAGAGTGGAAAGTGTACTTAATTTTGTCTCTTGTACAGTTGTCTGCACCTTGACACACGGGGCTGTGTGGAGAGCGGGGGCGATGTTAACAGAAAACACTGAAGACAAGTGGGCAGAGAATGTTCCAGGGCTGGTGAAATTGCACTTGCCTAGAGCTCAGTTAATTTTGGAAGAGGTCAGAAATCTTGGCAAGGTGGCCACATAATTTGCTGGGTCCTCGTTAAGGAATTACTAGAAAATTCAGAACAGTGGCAGGAGAGCATTAAACTCAGAACAGGGCTTTTCCAAGTGACAGGATCCTGATTGCTGGTGGGTGAGTTGGGGGTCAAAGGGCATCTGTCTCTTGGCCGAGAGTGGAGGGGCGAGATACGAACGCTGCAGGCTGTGGCGTTCACAGTGTACCTGGAAAAGAACGGCCACTGACGTTTGGGTGGAATCCATTCGTTTTTCTGACTTATGGGGCTGGATGAAGCTGCTTGATGAAGAAATGGCCCCTCTTGGCTGGTAACGAAATGGAGGCTGTCCTGGTCCAGCTGGACGGCTCGGCAGGGCTTGTGCCACAGCTCCTGGGTGTGGGTATGGCCCGCGGTCACTGCCACGTCCACTTAGGGGAAGGAAGGTAGCAAGGCATTGTCCACCGTAAGGCGTCTGCCAGTCCAAACGCCAGGAATGTGGGAAAGGACAAGAACACGCAGGGCGGACGGGAGAGGGGTGTCAGCCTACCTGCGAGAGAGGGTTTGCAGCTACGGGGGGGAAAACAGTTAAGTCAAAGGAAACCGTGGAGAAAGCGCTTGGACTGGGCCCGCCTTTAACCCCCTCTGCCATCCTAAGCATGTTCGCCAACTTTCACGAGTTTGGCTGCGCTGTTTTCTGATTCTCCCTCTCTCTCCACTTCCCATTTCCCTCTGTTCTCTTTAATTACTATGTTTTGGCCTTTTCTGGTTTAATTGCACAGTGTCTGTCACGGGGCGGCAGCTCATTAACAGGACGCTTTCTTCGGTTCTTATTCAGCGAAAGATGATCCATGACCCGCTCCCAGCGTGAGCCTTTGCAGAGCTGGTTTCTGTTCCAGATGACTTGCCGAGCCAGCAGTGCTGGCCAGACCGGTGAGCACTCCTCCGCGGTTCCACACGTACGAGGAAGCTAATTAGCGAGGAGCCCTCCGCGAGTTCACATGGGGGGGCATCAAATTTTCTGGGCGTCTCTCCGAGGGACTGGCTCTTTCCAAGGCCCCTTTCATTTCTTCTCCTCTTGTGCTTCGCTGAGAGGAGGCTTCTACTTCCCAACTGGCCCCCAGCCATTCACCTCTGAACCACATCACGGCCACGGTTTCCATCTGCCGCCAAGCCACGGCCTCGCTCTTTGGACGCTGAGACAGCGCTGCAAATTGCCCACTCCAGGCTGGACCAAGATGTGGGGCGAAGGGCTTAGATACTGAGGTGCTGTGTGCTTTATTTTATTAGTAGGCTGATGATTCCCACCCATGAGAATCTCAGAAAGAGGAAACTGCTCGTTGTTTGGATCCTTAAAAGGAGGCCTAGCCAAGGATGTGTGTGTACGTGTGACTGGGACGCATCGCCATACAGCAGAAATTGGCACTGCCTTGTAAATCAACCACACTTTAATTTAAAAAGTTAAAAAGAAAAGAAGTCTGACCACTGGAGTTCCCTTCGTGGCTCAGTGGTTAACCAATCCAACTAGGAACCATGAGGTTGCGGGTTTGATCCCTGGCCTTGCTCAGTGGGTTAAGGATCCGGCGTTGCCGTGAGCTGTGGTGTAGGCTGCAGATGCGGCTCGGATCCCGCGTTGCTGTGGCTGTGGCTAAGGCCGGCAGCTACAGCACCTGTTAGACCCCTAGCCTGGGAACCTCCACATGCTGCAGGTGCGGCTCTACATAAAGGCAAAAAGACAAAAAAAAGAAAAAGAAGTCTGACCACGATGAGGTACCCGCTGTGATGGCTGCTGTCCACAAAAGAACGTCAGTGTGGTGGAGGGCTGGAGAAATCAGAGCCTTCGTGCAGAATGGATGGAAATGTAAGAGGGCACAGGTGCTACGGAAAATAGTACGGCGGTTCCTTAAAACAGTAAAAATCAAACTGCCCTATGACGCAGCATTGGCCTTCCGTGCGGGTAGCCCAGAGCGCCGAGGGCAGCCCCGAGCAGAGGTTTGCATGGCAGCGTTGGTTGGAGCAGCCAAAGATGGAAGTAACCCGAATGTCCATCAGTGGATGAAGAGATAAGCCAAATGTGGTCTACACGTACAATGGAATAAATTCGGCCTTAGAAAGAGAGGAAATTCTGACACACGAGACCACATGGACGAACCTGGGGGCCATGACGGTAGGTGAAGTAAGCCAGTTTTCTGAAAGGACAAACACTGCGTGATTGATTCTACTGATGAAGGTCCCTAGAGCAGGGAAATTCATAGGGACAGAAAGTAGAGGCTGGTGGCCAAAGGCTGCGGAGAAGGGCAGAGGGCGCTACTGTTTACTGCAAACAGAGTTGGTCTCAGTTTTGCAAAATGAAAAGAGTTTTGGAGACAGAGGCTGGTGCTGTCTTCACAGCAGCGTGCTCGGCGCCCACAACCTGTGTGCTTGTGAGCGGTTAAGGTGGAACAGCTTCACGCCACTTGTGAGAAATATTTTAAATGTATATGAATTAGGATAAACTGGTGAATGGCAGGCCGCCGCTGCATTGGATGAAAATCTGTCTCCTATGTCAGTTATTAATAAAAATCCCCCAGACAGTCTGTTCATGACCAAGAGAGAACCGAGGAGATGCGAGGGAGGGTCACGAAACGTCTGGCCTCGTCAGGACAACGTGTCCCTGGGCCCTGCCCAGGAAGGTGCTCCGTGCTGGCTGGTGGCCTCGCTCCTGTGCACGGAGGGCACCTGGCAGCCTGGCCTCGGTCTCGCCAGCAGGCCAGGCGGTCACGGAAATTCATCTACTTTCTGGCACTTGCTGCCGCGTGCCCAGCCAGCCCCGCACTCGGTCGGCCCCGGTCGGGAATCCAGCCTGGTTCCGTTTTCAATTTTGGAAGCGTTGTTGCGGATTAAAATCTGGTCAAATGATGGGGAGAGTCAGAGTGAACAGCTGCTCTGTACCCGTGGTCCTGCCAAGGCCTAAATGAGCCTTCAGGAAGCTTCAGAGTGATGAGCGCTCGGCTCCCGGCAGGAGCGCGGCCCCCGCCCCCCGAATGGCAGTGTGTCCGGAGGGACCTGTCCCCCAGAGCCGGCTTCTGTGGCCCGTGGGCCCACGTGGAAACCAGAATGGTCAAGTGTCGGATCAAACTTAAGGACTTAACAATAAAGACAGATGACAACCTTGACTCTTCCTAATTAGCGGATTAATCTCCTCGGCCCTTTGTAAAAACGTCCCCAAGGACACAACGCACAAAGCCACCAGTCCTGGGCAGTGGCAGGCATGTTGATATGTTTTCTTCACTTCCTGTGTGTCCACCTCCGGCCGGTAGAGGTCACCTTCACGGGGACAGTCCGAAGAAGCACCGAGCTCTCTGGAATGCGGGTCAAACATGGCACCCCAGCATTGTCTTCCAACCCACTTTGGAGGGTCAACTGGTAGGGTGGGTGGGTAGCAGAAAGTGAACCATTCGTGGTGGGCTCAGCCTCGGAGCCAAAGCCCGGGGTCCTCACTGCTGCTGCGGAGGGGAAGAGTCAGCATGCCTTGGCCTCAGCTGGGGCCCGTAGAGGGAGCTCCCCTGCCCACGCGTTCTCAGAAGGCCTCGGTAAACGCGCTCTTCGCAGGCTGCGTGGAGCGCGCTGTGGGCCTCTGATGGGGGCACCGTTTGCTCGGGGGAAGGGAGGGCCCCCTGAAGGTGCCCCCCAGGATAAAGCATCCAAAGTGTGGCCTGAAGGCCCGCCTGGCTCCAAGCGGGGGCTTCTTCCATTTACTGGCGCAGGACAGCAGGGAGCGGGTGTGCAAGAGAGGAGCTGAGCGAAGGAGGCGGACGCTGAGGGGAGGGGGGAGGGGGTTACCGGCCTCTGTCACCATCAGTGACAGACACCTTTGGACACTGAGATGCAGGTAGAGTTGTCCTGTTGTTCAACCTTATTTTTGCAGAAACACTCGGGGATAATTAAAACACGTGTTTTTCTGGAGTTCATGCTGTGGCACTGCCAGCTAAGGATCTGATTTTGTCTCTGAGGTGGCTTGGGTTTGATCCCCGGCCTGGGAATTTACGTATGCCAACGGTGTGGCCAAATAAAACAAACATATTTTTCTGTTCTTTTCACACAGAGACGTTAATTTGGGATGTTTCCCTCTATTCTTTTTGTTCCTCTCTGTGACCACACCCGTGGTATGAGGGAGTTCCCTGGCCAGGAACTGAATTGGAGCCACAGCTGTGATGTACACTGTAGCCGCAGCAACCCGGCTCCTTTAACCCACTGGGCTGGGCCGGGGATTGAACCCACACCTCTGCAATGACCCGAGCCACTGCAGGTGGACTCTTAACCCCGTGCTGCAGTGGAACTCCCTTCCTTCTATTCTTTATTCGTATCTTTGCCTGGTAACATAACTGTTCTGTAGACTGTGTTTATTATCCTTCCTTCCTTTTTCTTTCTCTTTCTCTCTTTCTCTCTTTCTTTCTTCCTTTCTTCCTTTCTTCTTTCTGTCTCTCTCTCTCTCTCTCTCTCTGTCTCTGTCTCTCTCTCTCTCTCTCTCTCTCCTTATGTATTTTTTTGTCTTTTTGGCTGCACCCATGGCATATGGAGGTTCCCAGGCTAGGGCCTGAATCTGAGCTGTAGCTGTTGGCCTAGGCCACAGCCACAGCAACACCAGATCAGAGCTGTGTCTGTGACCTACACCACAGCTCACGGCAACACGGGATCCTTAACCCACTGAGCAGGGCTAGGGATAGTCCTTGGCCTTATGGATACCAGTCAGATTCGTTTCCACTGAGGCACAATGGGAACCCCTATTATGCTTTCTTAACATGAGATAATGATAAAAAAAAATAATTGCTATGATGCTAACATACAGATAGCTGCAAAAATTCTATCCACTTGACATACTATATTTAACAGTTCTCTCTTTGGTGTATATTATGGGTTCTTTCTAATCTTTAATGATTATGAAAATGTGGGAGAGGTGTATCCTTGTAAAAATATACACTTGTTTGTTTTGAATTGTCACTGGCTCAGAGGTGATCTCCCACTGCTTTCTGCCTCTACCGGCAAGAGATGAATTTTTCTTTTCCTGTAGCCTCCCCAGCGTTGGGTTTTGGGATTAAAACTTATTTTCTATTTGATTTTTATGTCTCTCATTTCAGTGGGCGCTTTCTTCCGCGGTAGCTCTCTGGAGCGGTCGCCTGTAAATTTGGAATCCCTGTGTGTTATGCTCTTCCACTGGGCCACTGCCTGTTGCTGTTAGCATTTGGCACCTGTGCAGTGCTCAGCTTTGCGCTTCCTTAGGTAGAAAACACAGATGAGGTTCTTTCCTTCCTGGGTCCAGTCTGAAAGAAGAGTTGGAGGGCAGAAAGGTAAACAAACAAATAACTGCACAACTATGAAGTCAGATGACTCCACAAAGAGGCCCCCGTGTTGTGTGAGGGACCTGCTCTGGCTGGGGTTTCGGAGCAAGTGCTCTGAGGAGAGAAGGGCTCGGCTGAGCCCTGACGGTGAGGGGCTACCTGCAGGGGAGGGGGAGGGGGATGCAGGAGCACCGGGGCTGGGGGAGCACAGAAGGCAGGGGACAGGGACGAGGAGAGGGTGGAGAAGGCGGCAGTGGCCGGGTCATGACCTTGAAGTTGGGCTCTGCTTGAAGTTTGGAGGGAAGCACTCTTCTCAGATCCCAGATTTTTGAGGTTTCCATCTTGACCCCAAACGAGTTCCCTGAAGCCAGTTAGGAGGGATTTGGGTGGCCCGCTTGGGGAGGGACGGGGGCAGCTCGGAGGCCCTGGACCTCAAGGTTGGTTTCCTCCTTGTGATCCTGGCCTTGCGTGGCTGGACATGGTCTTGTCCAGTCTTTCATGGCACTGTGTAGCCACGTGTGAGAGGCCCTGCGCACAAACGCAGTGGTCACTTGCTGTAGGTACAGACCACGCAGAGCCATTTACAGCACCTTAGCAGAAGCAGAAGTTAGAGGACTTTGCCCGGGTCATCTCTTTATTTGTCAAAATAAGGCCGTTCAGCCTAAGATATCTGCGGAAACTTCCTCTAGCCTGAAAACACTTCCTCCCCCAGGGAAGTTCACGTCATGTGACCTCGCTGCTTTTTTACTCAACCCCGTGTATCCACGTCCGAATTAAGCCCGTCGTTGCAGCAGCAGGCCACTGGACCTTGCTGATGTCTGTGCCACGTCACTCCGCCCAGGGCTTGGCGAATGACCCATTTCCTCATGAGCTGTTGATCATCCCCTACATTTTCGGAAGGTATCCTGCCAAAGAGCCTGGGCTGGAAATAAAAACGCAGCAAATAGGCTGCAAGTTATTGTAACCGCCCTGCTGAGCGCTCCTTGTTCACCTGCTACCTGTCAGCACTTCTTCCGTGAAGACACACTAGCCATTTATTACTTTGGTTTTGGATAAATGCATTGATAAACAAGGCTGTTTAGAGTCACTCAGACCTCTGATTTTAATAAACACTTGGATCTATTATCATCGTAATCCTCAAATCTCATTTGGAGTTTGAATTTGTTATGGAGGTATAACATATATGCAACAGAATGAAGAAAAGTTACCACTGAGCTTTGGAGTACAGCCCAATGAATTTTTACACACATCTACACCCTGATCAAGATACAGCCCATTTCCAGGTTTTCTTCATTTCCATTTCTACTCAGTAGGGATCATTCCGTAAAGGAATCTCTACCTTGAAATCTTTCACCATCCATCCGTTTTCTTGCTCTTGACGTTCATATAAATAGAACCACGCAATGTGTACTCTTTGTGCTTTTGGCTTTTCCCTCTAACATCATAACTGAGATCCCGCCTTGCTGTTCCATGTATGAGTAGCTTGTTCTTTGTTAAATCCAAGAGCTTGTTTATTTATAAGACTGTTGATGGACACTTGGGTTGTCCCCAGTGTGGGGCTATTACGGGCAGCGCTGGTCCGGATGTTCCTGCACATGTGTTTTTTGGACGTATGCAGTCATTTCTCTTGGACACACCTAGGAGGAGAATTGCCGTGTCACAGGGTAGGTGTATTTCAGTTTAAGTAGATCCTGCCAAACCCTTTTCTAAAAGTGGCTGCACTGATTTGTGCTTACACAGGCGGCGTGCTGATAGCTTCAGCTGCTCAGCATCCTTGCCAATACTTGGCCTTGTCACACACGTAATTGAATGCTTGCGTGTGTGTGTGTGTGTGTGTGTGTGTGTGTGTGTGTGTATGTGTGTGTCCAGGGCAACTGGCGGGAATAAGACAGTACGTGTTGAGACAATCCTGGGTGCCTTGACTCTAGGCCTGTGTCTCAGGAACCGTAGTCAGAGCTTAGGGCTGAGATCGGTCTGCAAGGCGGAGTGGACTGAGTGCTCAGAGCTCATCTGAAGAGAAGCTCGAGGAATGAGGCAATCCCAGAGGACGGCAATGCAGGGGGTTTTCATGCACCATTCTGGAAAGCTTTGGAGGATAACAAACTCTGCACAGAAGCTACTTGAAGAAATTTTGGTTAAGCTGGGGTTACCGGTCCGGGTCCTGGTAGAAAGCAGAGAGCACATTCAAATCGAGTGATTTAAGGAGGACATGGAGAGGGGGCTGCCTGCAGAGATGTGAGGAAGGCGCAGGGAAATCACAGAGGCTGGAGTACCACCGCCCTCAGTCGGAAGGCACGAGGAAGGGAGCAGTTACTTGACTTGGACAAAGACACTTGGCGACAGGCACCTCCTAACAGAAAGTGTGCTCTTGAGTGGAGGTCAGCCAAGCCCTGAGACCAGGCAGGAGGGAGGTGGGGCAAAATAGGTCCCAGCTTCACTCGCTTTGCTCAGTTCTTCTGACCTCCTTCCAGTTATCCCATAGATGAACCCAACCCGAAGCCAAAGCATAAGGATGCCCATTTAGGTGGACCAACCTAAGTTCATCTCCTTGGGCAGAGCTAGGGTGGAGAAGGCTGGAGAACGGACAGCATCTGAAAATGCAAAAGAAAGATTTCACTGGGTTTTCACAAAGTTACACATTTTCCATCAGAGATTGTTGTAAAACACTGTGGCCAGCCAGCGCCCTAAATCCTGTCCACGTGCAGCGGCACCAAGAAGTGGAGCATTTCCGTCTCCATTCGCCTTTCTAAAAACTATCAGTTGACTTTGACCTACTCATAGAGAAGCATTAGGACCAGAAAGGGCAAACAGGTGTCCTTCGTGTCTCAAATCATTGAGCAGCTGACAGGCGACTCCTGCACCAGAGCTTGACTTCCTTGAAGGTCGATGCCGGCTCTGCCTTATTTCTGGATCCCTAGTTCTGAACACAGGGCCTGGCACAGAGCAGGTGCAAAGGGAGTCTCTGCTCAATGGAGATGGAAGAATGATGACTGGAGGACCCAGGAATGAAAAACACAATCAGGAAATACATGCAGGACTCATACGCCTTTCAAGATGACAAATGGTAATAAACGAAAAATGCCAAGGTAGGTCATATGGTTCTTCAGAAAAAATTTTAAAAAGGGATCTATTAGAAATGACCTATGAAACATGCACGGCTGTGCAAATTTAGCTTTGATGGCTTTGTAGAGCAGAGAAAGGCAACCGGCAAGGTTACTACTGCTCAGACAGTGGCTTAGTTATTTTATGACGGCTCTAAAAGCCAGCAGCTCCAGCCCTTATGGCCTCCTAAACTGGCCACAACACAAAATTTCGGTGATCCTGGCTTTCTGTAACACAAACGCCCACCACGCTCTCTGTGTGTAATAATGAAGGCATGGCCATGACTTGTCGTGCTTTTTTTGTCAGAATTTGAATTCCCCCTTCAGCTCCAGCTGTGTGACTAGCAGCCACACATGCACTTCTCTAGTGCTGTCACTTTGGCATCCCAGCAAAGCTTTTTCCTCTCTCTAATCAGCATACCTCAGACTCTCCTCTGGGTGAACACACTCACAAGTGGTCAGCCAGTGTATTTGGGTGAAGCATCTGCTTTAGGCTCCACCAGGCAGCACATTTCATCTCTGGATGCAGGACTTGGTTTGGGAATGGGCGTCCGACACGATCAGGCTGGCGAGGACCAAGACCTAGTCACGGGGCCCTGACTGAGGTGCTGGTAGACACCAGGGAGTCCCGTGTTCTGAGGAGGTGGTCCTGCAGCTGGCAGGGACCCTGTGGGAAAGCTGAGAATCAAGCCCACCCAGGGAAGCAGGGTTGAGTGAGGCAGCCTGGTGGCATCGCCCAAGCCCTGGGCCAGCCACATGCACTCTCTGCTACGTGACACAGTTGTCGCTTCATGGAGCTTAAGGCAGTTCCCGTTTTGGGCCTTGTTTCTGTCCGAAGAGTTGTCATGAAGGCAGGTGCAGTTGGAAGCTGGACAGTCAGGAGCTGATCGCTGTATCCTCCAGCTAGAAGTCCAGAGCTTTTGCGCCTTCCCTCAGTCCCGCTTTGCCCCCATGTCCTGCCTCTAATAACCATAAGTGTGATTTCCTTTTCTATGTTTTTTTGTAAGGCTCCACATATAAAGTGGGATCATACAGTATTTATTGTCTTTGACTTGCTTCGCTAAGCATCGTGCCTTCAAGTTCCACCCATGTTGTTGCAGATGGCGTATTCCATTGTGTACAGATGCCACGACTCCTTTATCCATTCGTCCACGGCGGACACTTAGGTTTGACCCACGTCTTGGCTGTTGTAAATAAAGTTTGATCCATGTCTTGGCTATTGTAAATAAAGCTGCTGTGAACATGAGGTCCAGATACCTTTTTGAGTGAGCGTTTTTGTTACCTTTGGGTGTATTCGCAGAAGTGAGCTGTCGGATCACACTGGAGTACTACTTTTAATTTTGGGGAGATCCTCCCTACTGGTTTCCATCGCGGCTGCACCAGTTTACTTTTGCACAAGCAATGCTCAGGGACCCCCTTTTCTCCTCATCCTCGTCAACACTTACTCCTTATCTTTTTGATAACAGCCATTCTGATAGTTGCAAAGTGGCACCTCACTGTGGTTTTGATTTGCATTCCCTAATGACTAGTGATGCTGAGCGTCTTTTCATGTATCCATTGGCCTTTGGTGCATCTGTGGAGAAATGTCTATTCAGGACCTTTAGACATTTTTATATTCAATTTTTTGTTTTGTTTTTGTTTTTTTGGGGGGGTTGCTATTGAGTTGTATGAGTTCTTTTTATGTTTTAGATGTTAACTCCTTTTTTTTAATTTTTTTTGTCTTTTTGCCTTATCTAGGGCCACACCTGTGGCATATGGAGGTTCCCAGGCTAGGGGTCTAACAGGAGCTGTAGCTGCTGGCCTACACCACAGCCACAGCAATGTGGGATCTGAGCCGCATCTGCGACCTACACCACAGCTCACGGCAACGCTGGATCCTTAACCCACTGAGCAAGGCCAGGGATTGAACCCACAACCTCATGGTTCCTAGTCGGATTCGTTAACTGCTGAGCCACGATGGGAACTCCATTAGATGTTAACGCCTGATCAGATACATACTGTACAATTTTTTCCCCATGTTATAGGTTGTCTTGTTTCCTTTGCTGTGCAGAAGCTTTTCAGTTTGCTGTAGTCTCACTTGTTTGTTTTTTATTTTGTTGCTTGTGCTTTAGATATCATAGCCAAAAAATCATTACCAAAACCCACGTCAAGGAGTTTGTACCTATCTTTTCTTCTAGGGACTTCATAGTTGGGGTTTTACATTTATGTCTTCGATCCAATTTGAGTTAATTTTTGCCAGTGATGTGTAATATGGGTCCAGTTTCATTCTTTTACGCGTGATTACCTAATTATTCTAGCACGGTTTATTGAAGAGACTGTCTTTTGTCCACTGAGCACTTTTGACTCCTTTGTCGAGTATTAGTGACCATGTCTGTTTACGTTTACTTCTGGGCTCTTTATTCTGTTCCATTTGTTTACTCATCTGTTTTTATGCCAGTTCCATACTCCCCATGACTGTAGCTTGATAGGATGACCTGAGATCAGGAGGCGTGATGGTCCCCTGCTTTGTTCTTTCTTTGGATATTGAGAGTCTTTTGTGATTCCGTATGAATTATAGGACTGCTTTTTCTATCTCTGTCAAAAAAAAAAAGGCCATTGGGATCTTGATAGGGATTGGATCAAGCCTATAGATGGCTTTTGCTAGTAGTGATATTTTTGACAACGTTAATTCTTCTAATCCTTGCACACATGACACCTGTCCATTTAATTGAGTCTTCTTCGATTTCTCTCGTCAATGCCTGGAGAGATCTTTCACCGCCTTCGTTAAACTTATTCCTAAGTATTTTGTTGTTTTTGATGCTATTGTCAAGGGGAGGGTTTCTTTATTTCTTTTTCAGAAATTTTGTCATTAGAAGAGTCTTCACAGCACGAGCAGGGGTGGGGCTGACCGGGACTCTCCGGGTACAGTCTTCACGGCGGCGTGCAGGTGCAGACAGTCTGGCATCCTAGCTGCAACAGCCCGGTGCCTCTACCCGCTTCGCTGTGGAATGTTTATCTGCCTTTCAACTCAGTGGGGCTGCAGACATTGCACCATTTGCCTAGTAATCCTCATTGTGGGGGCAAAATGCAAATGAAGTCGTCTTTGATGTATTAGAGGCCTAATAGCAATTTCTGACTTTCTTTCCCAGAGCCAAAGTCTTCCAGACCTCAGCAGCAGGGAGGCGGTCCCAGGAGCCCGTCTGGGAGCTGGACGCCTTTTCATCCAGGGTGCGTTCATTACCGTTCGTTACAGTGTGAGATTGTCACTGAGTATCCTTGAAACTCCAGGACCGAAGAGAAGAGATTTTTCTTTTTTTTTTTTTTTAAAGCAGAGAGAAAGTTAGAAAGCAATTAGTATGCACTAATTAAGAATAATAATAACAACATTTTGAATGGGTGCCTAGAACGGGAGTCGATTCGGGCCCCTTGCCAAACTTGATGTCTGCGGTTGCTGTCTTTCAAGTGGTTGTGCATCCATTTTGAGGGACGACAGCGGTGTTCTGTTTTGAGACATTAATTGCTGACATTGTTTATTGAGAGAATTTTATAGCCTCACTTAGGCATCTAATTTCACACAACATCTGCTATTGATGTCACTGATTTAAGTGTGCAGAAAAGAGAGAGGAAAGTAAGTGGAGAAAATACAAATGTGAAGAACTCATTGCTGTGGAGGGACAAAAGCATTGCACTTGGACGCTGGCTACCTCAGCAGCCATCGCACCGGGAATCAGACGCGTGCCACACTGCCAAGGATCCCGGGCCGTCACATCTGCCATCGCCACCTGTGATCATTTTCTTCCTCTTTTGCACTAAATAATCAATTACAAGATTCTGGGTTTTTCTCCCCTCACTCATTTATTACTGGCTCAGGACCTTGCTTCCAGTAGCGCCAGAGCAAGGCCACAAGAACTTTCTGCTTCAGAGGACAGGGTGGACGATTGGTGAATCCTTATGAGCTGACCTAGGGGTGGGTGTAGCCATCGACAAAGTATGTGAATATCTGCCTTGAGAACGGCTTTAAAAATGTAAAACCTCATAAAACTCAAGGCTCCTGAAGGTTTGAGGTTGAGCCAAGATCAGTCTGAGCTACAGTAGGGAGCGTTAAATTGTTGCAAACTTTCTGGAGAGCAATTTGGCATATGCATCTCCTTACTGTTTAACTCAATATTTTCTGTTCCAGAAAGCCATCCTAAGAAAATGATCACCACCTGACATATTCTAGAAGCTCAAACTTGGTGAACAGACAGAAAATGTGAAGAATTTTATGTACATATATGTGTGTGTGTGTGTGTGTGTAATGATTATTTTATATATGTATATAATATATATGATTATTATATATTATATAAGTATATCATATATGTAAGCATTAACCTCTGTCAAAGGAAACTATCTTTGTTCAGTAAAAAAGGAATCATTAAATAACAATGGAATATTATGCAGCTGTGAAAAGTAAGATGTTCTGAGTTTTTAATTGGGCTGACACAGTTTCCAATGGTGATGATAAAATGTTAAGTTAAACAAAGAAGAATAACATACATATACTACAGCCTCGAGATATGCATGCATGGAAAAAGAGAAGGATGGTGAAATTACAGATGATTTTTAGTTTGTCCTTTATACCACTCTGTATTTTTAGAAACCCCCACAAGAAACATATAGTATATAGGTTCGTGGCTTGTGTGTGTATATGTAATAACATTTAAAATATGCAGGCAGAAAGTAAAATACTCTTCAAAAAGGTCTTATCATGGGCAGTGTAAAAAATAACAAGCCCTCTCTTATTTTCAGGTCTACCCTTATTAGCAGATGCTAGATTTTTCTTTATCATCTTTCTTAGACAGAAGGTAGGCACCATATCTGATGCTCCTTGGGGTTGCACTTGGTCCTAGTAACAGGTAAGGCAAATGTGAAACAGGATCAAAGACTGGGCCTGACGGGCAACTTCATGGTACAGCCTGCAGTCACAGGCTTGTCCAGGCCAGCTCGGTGCAGGAAAGCTTTTCAGAAACAACTTTGGCACAAGATGGGCTTGGAATTGAGGGTATCCCTGACTTAGGGTGGGATGTGCTTTAGATCTTAGGTGTTGAACACTGCCGGGAGCTTTCCAGAAACGCTGCGTATCAGGTCCCACCCTGACCTAATGCATCGGAATCTGCTGTCAGTAAGACGCCCAGGGGTGTGCTGGGGACATTCCAGGTTGAGAAGTGCTGCTGCAGAAAGTGCCTCGTGAGAACTCGTGGCGCAACTTGGAGCCTTGGGGAGGGAGGGGGCCTGTTCATAGCCCCCCCTTTTGAGAAGGGGTCTGCTGGTTGTGGTGATTAGCTTCTGCAAGTGGCAGGAAATCGGCTTCCCCAAGTGTGTTTAACCCCGTCAGGCTTATTGGATGGGGTCTGAATCCAAGCTCCCGGAGCTGGTCACGAAGCAGTGAAGCTGGAGTCCGGGGACACCTGGGGGCTGCTGCACAATCCTGGAGACCCCTTCCAGGGCTGTGTGGCCCAGAACCTAGGTTGCAGAGGTGAGCCCCTCAGAGGGCGTGTTCCTGAAATACGTTGGCAGCCCTGCTTGCCTCGGAACGATGAAGTCTGCTCATCTTTGGACTTTTTTCTAAAGGGGGAAATTGGCAAAATGTGTCCAGTGTGAATTCCATGGGCCCGTTGGTCAGAATCCACTGAGGCCTCACCCTTTAATTTGAAGTTTCTATCTAGACGGCACCTGTCAGGGGTCCCGCATGTCTCTGACCACAAGCGGCAAGCCTGTGAGTGCAGACCTGAGCTGGGAGGTCTGGACGCTGGACCTCGGACCCGGGCTGCTTCTGGCAGGGAAAGGCCAGAAAACCACGAAAACATTCTGCGAGTCTTTCACGTGGAATGAACGGGCCTCGTCTCAAGGCCGGCCTTCCGCGGACACGGAGATCTTCTTTTTGGCTTTTGACATTATTTTTCTTTGATGATGATGACTTTTTCTTTCGATGTTCCTGGCTGAAAAGAAAGAAAGAAAAACAAAAGCACGAGGGTAACTGCCCTCTTTGCCTTTTTTCTCGGGTCTGTCTGAGGGGCCTGTGCCTTTTAAAGAAGCTGCCATTTCAGCCTGTTGGAGATCTCGCCCAGGCTCTGGGCGCAAGCCACTCACTCAGGCTGAGCAAGCCGGCCATTCCTGGGTTAACTCCCGCAAACAGGGTGTTGACTCGCCCGTGACCACCCCCCCCATTTCATCAACCCGAGACTCCTCCACCACAAGCGACACCTCATCTTCCAACATTAACTCCTGGAAGCTACCGTCAGCAGGGGCTCACTGGAACCCAAAGGGCTATGAGCAGTACTGGCCCAAACGCACCGCCATCCCTGGCCTGTGGAAGCCCAGCCCGCTCCAGGAGGACCGCAGATCCCAGGCGGGGGCTCGGGTTCTGCTCTGCTGGCCGCCTCTCCCACTTCTTGGTTTGGACGGCGTCACTGTCCTGCACCCCCCGTCCCTACTCTCTCTCCCCCCAGCCTCCTCAGGGCCTCCTGGGGGTCTCTCCTTTCCCACAAGGGACCACCGACGCCAGTGCCGGGCGAAAGTGCAGACACCACTACTAGCCAGGAATTAGCTGTGACACCTCCACCCTGACCAAAAAGGAAAAAAAAAGTCTGAATGGCTGTCCCCGGGGCATTGCAGGGGCATCTGGGAGCCGGGGGCCCAGGGGACTGGCCGTGACCCCTGGGAGCGCAGCAGAATGAGGAGTGGCATGGGCTTCGTTCTGCGTGGGGCTGCCCGGGGTGGGTGTGCGGCTGGGTCTGTGTCCCCAACCTCGCCAGGCCTTCCAGTGCATGAATGAGCGGCTCTTCTGTGCTCGCCACCGCATGGGGGTCCCCACAGGCTTGGAAGGAGACCTGGCCACTGCCCAGCATGGCTTCCACATCTGGCTCGGGTTTTCTGGGGCCAGGGCTGCAGTCCCGTTGGCGTCTTTACCTGGTGATCGCAGCTGCTCATACCTTTTCCACTCACGCAGGCCTCCATGTGGGAGACGGTCCCCCTTCCCCCGTGTCCCTGTCACAGAGAATAATGTCACGCCACAGCACACTGCCCAGGGCGCTCGCGCTTGGCACCGAGACAGGCCCAAGGAGCCGGAGCACAGCTGCGGCTGGCTCGGAGCAGGCGTGCGGGCTCCTGCGCGTCACCAAATGCTGCCGAGCCGGCTCTCGCCGCCCCCGCCCCTTCGCTCTAGGTAAGATTTTATTTTCCTGGTGTCTCCATTTTCCAGTGTGCTCACGGCACAGACTGAAGCACAGAAGGCCTGTAACTTGAATCACAAACACCTTGACATTTTGTTCTAGAATGAGAGTGTCTCCGGGGCTCACGCCAGGGAGCGAGACGACTGCTCCGATGTGTTTTAACAGGTGGCTTCTTCCACGCCCGAGGCCGTTTCTTTGGGGAACCAAGCTGGGTTCTGCGAGTGCCGATCACACCCCATCCTCTGTCCCAGGTCCCGAGGATAAAAAGATGAAGAAAAGCGAGTGAGACAGACACAAAAATCAATAGTTAGTGCGTAATTTGTAAATGGATGTGCCAGTGCTCTGGAAACAGGGACGCAAATGGACCGGGGGGGGGGTCTCAGAGCTGGGGGCGCAGGACCCGCCCCGCACGCAGGAGGCGGGGGTGGGAAGGGCCCGGTCGTGCTGCAGCAGTGGGGGGCCCATGTCCCAGTGGCTCCAGCTGTAAAGGTTATTTGCTCATCGGAGCAAAAGGAGAAAGAGCCTTTCCTGCTAAGGTGGTTTGGGTCCCAGAGAACAGCCATTTAGGGACGACTGATGCCTTTGCTGGTAACGTGAAGCCTCTTATCAAGACACCTTCGCTGGAGAGGCTGTGGTGCCGGCCACTGACTGAGAGCAGGTACCTAAGAATACAGAGACAGCCTGATGCAGGAGCTGCAGTGGGCAGGGAGAATGACCCCCCAAACCCAGTGCACTTTCAGGTGGGGGGCTCTGGAAGGTCAGAGCTGGCCTTCTGTGTCCTCGTGCCCCCTGTCCTGCTGCACCGTCAGCAGGTTCACATACACCAGGGCCGCTTGAGTGCAGAGAGCCGCGGGGCTGCTTCCAGGACGGGAGGACTGAGCGGTCAGACTTGCCCCTACCCCCAAGAGACGCATCCAATTAAATGGTTTGTGCTTCTGAGTCTCAGCCTTGAGTGCCGAGAGCTGTACTGGTTCTGGTGGGCTCGGCTGGGGTGACAGGTCCGGAAGATGGGTGGCTTCTGATGGCAGAGGAGGAGTCCTTGCTGCTTAACAGCCAGCCGCGCGGTCTCTGCTGAGGCTGTACCGGGGCTGCCCCACGGCTGCACACAGATGTCAGGGTTGACCAGAAGGAGCCAAGTGTAGGAAGCACACAGGTCTGTGTGCAAGGCCCAGGTGTCACCCACTGTGCTCAGGTTCCACGGTGGAGACCTAGTCACGTGGCTGCACCTGGGCATAAGAGAGACTGGGAAATGTCATCTAGAGGGGGCAATTCTCGGAGCCTTTGGAAGTGCAAGAAACTTAGGTTACAAAGAGCTCAAAGCCAAGGCATTTCTGGAACCCATTTCTTTCTTCCTTGCTTGTCCTTGAAAAGAGCGAGCTGGACCATTTGCTGCAGGGGAATAGAAGCTAAAACCACCAGGAATGTTGCCTAGATGAGGATGAGCATGGCTCCCCTTAAAACCAGGGCAGGTGCTGGCTCATGCCACGGTCCCCGGGAAGAGGTTTTCACCTCCCAAGAACAGATCCATCCTCTAAAACTTAGAGCCACCCCTACCATCTGGAGGGATGCGTCTCTGTCTGAGAAGGCGGGAGGTGGTGCCACCTCGATTTTGTGGTCCTATCTGGCAGTTCCAGCATGCAGGGCTGCTGCAGTGTTCCTGGGATCCACGGGGACTCAACACCACAAGCCAACGACGGCAACTCCAGCCGTTCCCCATGGTCCGTGCCAGAGTCCATCTGGTCTCTCAGAAGAGCCACGTGACCATAAATCCACATCACTGGGTATAGATCCCTTACCGTACTGGCTGTGGATCCGTGTTTGACTTTCTATCCAGCGATTCCATGAACAGGTGTCTGACAGAGGAGTAGGAACTGCTGTATTTGTTTAATTGCCCTGGGTTTATTTGCTGTATGTCTGGGAATGCCCCTGGGCTTGGGGTTTCCTGCCCGTGGCTTTGCCACCGGAGCCCTGCTGTGTGGCCACCTGGGCGACGTGTCCCGCCACGTGATTATGGTGGAGATGGTGATGACAATAGCACTGCATGATTTTATCTACGTTCCCCCTTGTCTGACATCATCAGAATTTCATTGACTATAATCATGTTAAGGTAAAGTGTGTTTAAACTGCTAATGGGCTGGGTCGTTGACTTTAATGACGTTCTCAATACTATATTTAATTATTTTACAAGCTCTTCTTCAAGATCACGTTTCCTGGGATCAGTTGGAGTTGTGTTAAGTATACTCGGGCAGATAATAATGAGTGAGACAACGCTTTCATAACCTAAGAGAAGTACTCGGTGCTGCTGCGGTGAAGAGGAGGCGGGCGGCCGTGCAGGCTCACCCGGCACGTGGCCGTGCTCACAGCAGTCCCACGCCCCGGGAAGCATTCAGTGATGCTCTGGGGAAGATGTAGGTGCCCCGGAGGCAGGTGGCACCAGCTTGCGCAGCGCCATGGCCGGGTGGCTCCCAGAGTGGCCTGGAGAGGGCTGCCTGACAGAAGCCTTGTGTGACGGTGGAGGGAGGCCTCTCCCACGGGGACCTGATGGGGAGGAGGCTGGACCCCATGCCCCTGCCTGCCCCCGGGTCTCCTGCAGTGCCTCTCACGGATCAGCACCACTGGAAGCGGAGAGCTGAGCAAGCTCGAGACGCCCCCAGGCTGCTGTGCCTCCCGGCTCAGAGCGGGGGCGAGGGTGCGGCTGACGGCAAAGAGCAGGGCTGCAGCACAGTCGCAGCCTTTTTTTTTTTTTTTTGTCCTTTTGCCTTTATGTAGAGCTGCACCCGCGGCATATGGAGGTTCCCAGGCTAGGGGTCTAACAGGAGCTGTAGCCGCTGGCCTTCGCCACAGCCACAGCAACACAGGATCCGAGCCGCGTCTGCAACCTACACCACAGCTCACAGCAACGCCGGAGCCTTAACCCACTGAGCAAGGCCAGGGATCAAACCTGCAACCTCATGGTTCTTAGTCAGATTCGTTAACCACTGAGCCACAAAGGGAACTCCCACAGTCGCAGCCTTGACGTCTCGGGACAGGGGGTTGTCACCTGCAGAATCCAGACCAGGACTGTCCTCAAGGAAGGCAGGGGTGAAGGAGAGCGGGTCCCTCACCAGCAGTGAGCCTGGTCGATTCCCGTGACCCGTAGTTTCTCATGTCTCGGGGGGAGTGACAGTGGGCCCCCCGCGAGGTCTCTGTGGGGCTCAAGCAAGATCAGGATCATGAGGGCTCAGACGGCAGTGCCGAGACGACCAAGAGGAGGCGCGCGTGAGGCGGTGCATGGGGGGAGGGGAGGGCCCTCTCCTGATCTGGGGGTGGCAGCAGCATGTCCCAGAGGTCAGGCTCAGCCTTGCAGCAAGAGGAAACGCTGCTGAGCTTCAGCAGCGAGAGGTGGGGCTGGGCCTCTGCCAGTGGCATGAAGAACAGAGCCAAGGGGCTTGCAGTGGGACTCAGTGAAAGCTCCTCAGTGAAAGGGACTCAGTGACGGTGGTTTCAGCCATCCGTGCAGAAAGGTTAGGAGCGGATGGCTCTTGTGTTAGTCCCCTAGGACTGTGTGATATGTCACCACAATTTTAACAGTTTAAAATGCCATGTTAGTTAATCTAAGAGTTTCTGTCCATTAGAAAGTAAGGACACAGTTTTCCTGGGCTTTAACCCAGGTGTCGGTGCCAGGGCTGTGTTCTCATCTGAAGGCTCAGCTGGGGACAGTTCTGTTTCTGAAATCCTCTGTTTGCTGGTAGCATTCGTTCTCTTGTGGTGGAAGGACTGAGGGCGAAGTTTCTTGCTGGCCGTCAGCTAGAGACCTTCCTGGTGGGGTCTGGCCATGTGGCCCTCTCCTTAGGCCATCTCGCAAAGCCAGCCCAGGGAGTGTGTCCTAGCAAGGCCAGTGTTACAGTCGTGTGCAGTGTGACCGTGTGCATGGGTCCTGTGTACCTGGTCATTTGGCCGTGTTCTGCTGGTTAGGAGTAAGTCGCAGGTTCCCCCATTCCGAGGGTGGGGAGTGGGGAGGGGTCCCGCCCCCGCCCCCACCCAGGGTATCAGCACCGTGAGGAGCTGCCTCGGGCGCCCTGGAGCCTGCCTATCACAGAGCTCAAGACACACATGTCAAGTGTTTTCATTTAAAAAAATCAAATAACTAAAGACACAATATAAACTTTTGTGTGTGTGCGTGTGAAAAAGACAAATAAGGATTTCAGGGCATGCAGGGCCTGTTGATTTGAAGTGTATTATTTCCTTAAGTTGTGGCATCAGAATCCAATTATGTTTCTCGAAGAAAAAGAGCCGTGGAAAAATCCCTGAAGTGTATTTGAGAGGCCCCAGGAGATTCCACCGGCCTCAGTGAGAGAAACAGTCACTCCAGAAACTGAAATTTTATTCCATAGACAGAGCTTTGGATGGGAAATTATGGTAAAAGAGAAGTTTTTATATTACAAATATAATTTTTTTTTAGGGTTTCAGCCAAAAGACAACAGGAAAAAAAACATCGAAAAGTCTTCAGTAACTTACAAAACTCCCTGAGATAAATCAGTGAACTTCTGGCCTTGGACACTATTATGAGAAATATCATTTCAAACCATTAATCTCATTGTACACATTCCTAATAATGTCAGATTTATGGAGATCATAACATTTATGTAAAAAGAATCATGAACAAGTTGATTTTTTGGCTGACAACATTGTCGAGGTTGAACATAATATATCAGAAGTACTGCAGTTGTTACCACAAGAAGACCGTGGGAAAAACTTAGTAACTCGAGATTTTGCTAGTTGTTTTAAATCTGAATTTAAAGCATCTGTCTCTGTGCTTTTACGTAACTAGATACGAGGGTAATTAATGGACCCTCTAATGTTTTGCAGCTTCACCTGGACTTTTTAATAAAACATGTTCATTATTTTCTCAGCTATTTGTTTCACGCATCCGCAAGAAGCGTGAGTTAAGGGTGTTAATTTTAATAATGAAGAGAGAAGAGAAGCGCAGCCACCTCCCCATGGCCCGCAAATAACGGGGTTCTTCCAGCTGACCCGGCTCTTCGGCTCCTGTTGGGCCAGGCTTCGGGCTCCACACGGGGAGCCTCCCCGCGGTTTGTCTCTGGAAGTCCTGCCAGAAACGTGGTCCTTTGTCCCTGGAGCTGTGGCGAGGTGGGGGTGTCCCTTCCGTTCTGGGGCCAGCTGGCACCCACACACGTGTCCCTTGAAGGTCAAGGGACAGGACATGTTTGGGAAGGGAGTTTGCTGGTCTGGAAGGAGAAGGTGCCCCCCTCGCTCCGACCCCATCCTGCCTGAAGGGGAGCAGCAGCCGTAGGAGGTGGGCCGGGTCCCTGGGTGGGCGGGGTGCCCTGCCCATGCCTCTGGCTCCCCCAGAGCTGGCAGCCCAGGGCTCTGAATTCCTACCTCCCGGTGCCCACAACCCACATCCTGTGACTCCAGAGTGTCTGACCCCTTCCCTTCTAAAAACTGCATTTTGGGAGTTCCCATTGTGACTAGTATCCATGAGCACGCGGGTTCGATCCCTGGCCTCGCTCAGTAGGTTAAGGATCCAGTGTTGCTGTGAGCTGTGGTGTAGTTTGCAGACGCGCCTCGGATCCCACGTGACTGTGGCTGTGGTGTAGGCCAGCGGCTACAGCTCCGATTGGACCCCTAGCCTGGGAACCTCCATATACTGCGAGTGCAGCCCTAAAAAGAGAAAACAAACACACAGACAAACACCTCTGCATTTAGACTTAAAAGCGGTGATCTAAACAAAACTGAAGGAGCTGGCTCACCACAGAGAGGCTTAAATATCTGTTGACCTTCACAGCCCCTTGGAGGGTCCCCAGGGCGTCTTGGAGGGAAAGGCTGCGGGTGTGGACCTCCTGGAGACAAATTTACGCACGTTTGTAGCAACCAAACCTTTTGCCTTCTCCAGGTGACACAGGCAGTCGAGTCCATGGTGGCTGTTTACTGGCTCCCGGCTGGCATTCGCACCCTCTCACTCCCTGTCAGGCCTCGCCAGGTGTTTTGACTGTGACTGTGTCACTTACGTTTGCCCAGGAATTCGTTCTCAAACTGAAGGCCTTTCGAAGGGGGAAAATCATCTTTTTTCATGTTTCTTTAAGAATATTATCATTGTCTTTGTTTTTTTTCTGCAGTTTCCATTAGTTTTTCTAGATTTATTTTTTTCCTTCATTTTTCCCGTTTGGGAGTATCTTGACCTCTTGAATCCATGGCTGAGAGTGCTCCACTAGTTTTGAAAAATTCTCACCTAAGAGCTCACCAAGTATTTCCTGGGCCGCATTTTGCCCTCTCCCCCTGGGTCTCCAGTCGCACACATGTGTGGTTGTCTAACTGAGTTCCTGTTCCCGAGCCAGACGTGTGCCCATTTGTTGGCTTGTGTGGAGTTCTGGATTGTTTTCGTCTTTCTGCTTGCTCGCTAATGCTCTTTGTTTTTCGTCCATCTTGCTGCCAAGTGTGCCTGTCAGGTTTGTTAAAATTTCAGTCATTGTATCATTTCTGGAAGCTCTCTGGTCCTTTTTCAGGTCTGCCTTGTCGCCTCATATTGTTCCTCGCCCTGCAGAAAGCACGCCCGTCACGTATTCCTTTAACCGTCGGAAGTTACGGTGCCTGCATGGCAGTCCCGGCGCTGAGGTCTGCAAGGCTGCTTCTGCTGTCGGTGATTTCTGGTCGCCCTGCTCGATCCGTCCTGTGACGCTGGGAACCCCGCTCTGCAGTCGTGTGTGACTATGCCCTCCTCTTAGAGGTGCCAGCTGGGCCTCTTGTCTGAGCTTGACCCAGCCAGGTCTGGGGCTCAGCTCGGTCCCGTGGCTCCGCTGCGGTCACAACGTCTGGGGGACAGGTGTCCTTTCCTGTCTGCCGGGGGGCTTCTTCTGTGATCCCGCAAGATGGGGAAGAAGGGGGGAGGGCGGGAGGTGGTGGCCTTTGCCTCCTTGTCGCCAAAGCAGCCCCGCCCTGAAGGGGGTCTCTGCAACGTTCTCGGGGTTGGTGACTCCGGCCTTTCTGGAAAATTCCAGAAAACGGCCTGAGCTCCCTGTTACCACTTCAGTTCTTCTCTGCTTTGAAGGTGGTGTCCATTTTGTGAAACAATTTGTTTAATGTTTTCTTTTTTTTTGAAATTTATTTATTTTGCGTTTTAAGGCCGCACCCGCGGCACACGAAGTTCCCAGGCTGGGGATGGAATCGGAGCCACAGCTGCTGGCCTACACCACAGCCACAGCCACACCAGATCCGAGCCATGCCTGCGACCTAGACAGCAGCTCGCGGCAACAGGGGATCCTTAACCCACTGAGCGAGGCCAGGGATGGAACCTGTGTCCTCGTGGTCGGGTTCGTTACCACTGAGCCATGACGGCAACTCCCTTTTCTATTGTTTTCAATCAGAGTCTATCCTAATAATTTAGCCACCATCAACCAGTAACAGAACCTGCACCATGGATCTTCCCACTGACTGACATACTTTCAATTCTGAAAGGGTCTGCATTTTTAAAATTTCAAGTTTCAAGTTAAAATTTGAAATTAGGGAGTTTGCTCCTGGCACAGCAGATGAAGGTTCTGGTGTTTTCACTGTAGCAGCTCAGATCGCTGCTGTGGCTCGGATTTGATTCCCTGGCCCAGAAACTTCCACATGCCACAGGTGTGGCCAAAAATATTCAAATTAAAGTATCACCTTCAGATTTAAATTTAATTAAACTTAATTTAAAAATGCATATTTCAAGCGTAATCTCTATTAATGT
This sequence comes from Catagonus wagneri, assembly GCA_004024745.2. NCBI lineage: Eukaryota > Metazoa > Chordata > Mammalia > Artiodactyla > Tayassuidae > Catagonus > Catagonus wagneri. The sequence goes on along the minus strand of PVHT021183705.1, from coordinate 3,162,141 downwards.
CAAGCACAAAACACTGTGTTTCGATTTCCCTCTATATAATAACAAGATATGATTAATTTTAGAATCTTGTCTATACTCCTGGGATTCCAAACCCCTCAAAAATGTAAAGCCATTTCATGTCACAAAGAAGAAGTCTGAGGCCAATATGACTTACCTTTTTGTCAGCAACTTCTTTTCCTTTTTGCTTTTGTTTTTGTTTCCTGCCTGGATGCTTGCCATATTTTTTATTAATCCTTAAACTCGAGTTTTTTTTATTATTAATGCACATTAATAAATTTGATTTGTACCAGAAATACATTTTATTTGGTGCAAATCCAGTTTTTGCTAGTGGGAAGCCATTTCAGACTTTAGATTCAGGCTTTTTTGCCCTCCATCTTTAGGAAGATTTATTTCGCTTCTGTTCCATTTATCCTGGGCGCTTCCTCATGAAAAGCAACCGTCTACACATTCCATCTCCATTCTCTGCCCTCCTCATCTGTCATATTCTCTCTTACCATGTTAATTGTTTTGCTCTTCTTCTCTCACTCGTTGGAAGGTCATAAATCCTTTCGTACTCTGATGTTTTCTTGTGAGGTGACTTGCCTGGTCCTGTTTTATTCAGTGTCAACATCATTTCTTTTCTTTAATTCATTCTTTATTGACTCCCTTTGAATTATTCACTGCCTTCCGTCCAGTTGCTTATTTTTTCCTCCTTCATCTCTTGTTTCTGAAAATTCTCCTATTTTTAAAAGATATTTTCGAGAGCTCTGATAGATGCTATTCAACTTTACCAAAGTTAATTTCTGTAAGTTCTTTTTAACATATTTTTTAAAAGTGCTCTTTTTCTCTATTGTGAGTTTTCCTTGTTTTTGAATGTCTTTGGGTCTTGTCTTTCTCTTCTCTTATTACTAAATGCATCTGGGTCTCTCCAGGTCTGGAGAATGGACTCCAGGAGATAGGGTGGGACCCACCTTCCCTGTGCTACTGTAATGCTGACCTCATCTAATGGACCAGGACCTTAGTGGACCCAAGTGCCTCCTAAGAGATCAGTGGCCCCACCTTGAGGGGTGGAGAGACAGCCCTGGGTGATCCCAGCAGACAGGCTTCTTCTCTGCAGATTCCTCACTCTACTCATCCATTTCACCTCTCTCTCATCTAGTATTGCTCTTGCATATTCTCTGCCCAGCACACCCCACCTGCTGCTGAGCTTGGGAATAAGACAGTCATGTCTCTGTGTGTGGACTTACAGTACAGTAGAAGAAACAGATAAAAAATAACAGTTATAGGAGTTCCCGTCATGGCGCAGTGGTTAACGAATCCGACTAGGAACCATGAGGTTGCAGGTTCGATCCCTGGCCTTGCTCAGTGGGTTAAGGATCCGGCGTTGCCGTGAGTTGTGGTGTAGGTCGCAGATGTGGCTTGGATCCTGCGTTGCTGTGGCTGCGGCGTAGGCCAGTAGCTACAGTTCCAATTAGACCCCTACCCTGGGAACCTCCACATGCCGCGGGTGCGGCCCTTAAATGACAAAAAGGCAAAAAAAAAAAAAAAAGAAAACAACAACCAGTTACATAATTCAGTTTCAAAGCTCAGTAGTTCAGGAGAGCGACTCACCATAGCCAGGGTAGCCTTTCATACCCAGGTCTCTGCTCTCTGCTGGCTGTGCTCACATACGATGTGTGGACTCTTGATGGACCCAGGATTCCATCGGCGACAGCTTGATGTCACCTACTTTCTGCCTGTTGCTTCAGTAGGAGTCTTCCTCTCTGTTGAATTCCGTTTGGTACAGAAACTGTGGGCCCTCCCAGTAGCGGGCATTTCCGAAATTGTGATCTACAGAGGAGAAACGCCCCCTAGAATGAGTGCACCCTGTGTGTCCCCTGTCACACACAGTGTCCCTTGCTCCCAGCCAAATGCAAAGGGTAGAGGAGGGTAACACAAACACAACCACCGTCTTCTGTGCTATTTTTAGTCTCCCTTCAATCCTTTCTGCACTATTTTGAGGAGATGCTTGGTTAGACATCTGTGCTGAGGTCACGACTTTACTCAGAAGGTTTGTTAATTTTTCCTCCGCTGTTACTAAAAGCCAATGATTCTTCCATCAGAAGGCATTGTGTAGAGGTGCTAACTCTGGACTGTGGCTCCCCTTCTTTTCCTCAACCAGCCCCGTCTCTCTTCTCCTTGGTCTCAGTTTGCTCACTCACACAGGAGGACAGTTGATCTGGGTATTAAAGCTAAGAAGGGTCTTGGACATCTGAATTGACATGACAAAGAGCCTCTATCAGAAGGAAGGGGCTGTGTTGGGAGAGCCAGAGAGGAAGAGAACCGTCAGAAAAGGCAGAGAGGAGAGGAAAGAGGGAGAGCAGAAGCCAAAGGCAATCAACACCTGGAAGGGGAGAGAGTGGTGCATGGTGGTCCAGGGTCAATGCTGCACGAAGGGGCTCCCGAGGGAACCAGCAGCCCTTCAGCTCTCACGTTTGTGCCAGTTCTGCATGAAGCGCAGAGCAAAGACCCCACAGCCTGCAGTTGTAAGGATGGAGTTCTTTGTACCCTTGCTTCTTGTTTCTGGCATGGTTTCCAGATGTATGATATTAACAACGCCAACGTAAGTGATGCTTTTTCCCTCCCTTGCTCGGTTGTTTTGGCAGTGCTTTGTGCTGGGACTAGGAGGACGAATTTTTCATCTGGATGCCTCACTCTTGTCAGTTCTATGAGCGTTTGTCCTGGCTCTCACAGATGTTGATATTTATTCTGCAGAAATTATCAGTTTTGAACAGCATTCCTTTTAACCCAATGAGCTCCACTTTCCATGAGCTAAGTATTCTTTGTGCTCTAATAGGAAATCCTTTTGTTTTCTAAGAATGTTTGGAAAACAAAACGAACCAAAGTAACTTGTCCTAGGGTCTATCTGCTGTTTTTTGGGTACCCTCTGACCTCTCTTGGGTGGCTTCTGGGGGTGGCTTTGTAACAGTTATGTACAGAGGGTGTGGTAGTCCAGGGGCTGGTCAGGGTGGTCTCTCTAGTCTGGTCAGATGCTCAGAGTCTCATGACTCAGACAGAGGAGCCATGGGAACCTGGAAGAGTCCTGAGATGCTGTGGCCAGTGGGTTTTGATCTAGTCCATGGGGTCGGCGCCCTCTTCCATGGCTGACTGCTCTCTCGAAGTGAACGCTACAGCCTGGCCCTGAAGTGCAGAGGTTAGTGAAACTCCCTCTCCCTGGGGTTTTTCTCCCAGACCAATCTGGATAGCATCAGAAGGTGCAGGTAAAATTGAGCAGGGCCCTGTGATACTCCTGGGTACAAGTCTTTCTGCGTCCCCTGTTTCTTGTTTATAGGGAATAATTTTCAGCCTCCATGACCTTCCCTGAGTTCCAAAGGGCAAAGTGTACATGGGGGAAGGGAGAGGAAGCAGACACCAGGGTGGAGCAGTCAAGAAACAATAGATCAGCCTTGGGGCAGGTCCTGGTTCCTCCTCAAGGAATATACATAAAACTAGCTTCTGGTTCTTCTGCAGAACTGAAGTCCCCAACAGATAAGACCAGAGAGGAGGAAAACCAGAACCGGTCCTGGGCTAAACACCGCTTAGAAGATGAATGAAGGCTTGCCTCTCCCCTGATCCTTATCCCAGGCCCTATTTTCTACTCCCAGACTATGAAAACACTTCCTAATCTCTCCCAAAGTCTTTAGGGCATTAATCTGCTGTGACCTCCTTTGCCTGGCAAACAAGTAAAGCTGTTTTCTTCGCCTTTGCCCCAAACTAGAGATTTCTCCTTCGGCAGTGGTGATGGAGGCCGAGCCTTGGCAACACGGAGTCTCATCCAGACTCTGACGCCCTCCCCCTGCTTGGCCTTGGGGAAAGGCCTCCGCTGCCTCCCCTGTCCCCGTTTTCTTCATCCATAAAAATGAGGCAAGCGGTAGGGTAATTTCTAAGAATGTGATTTGCCTTCCGTGTTTTGGCCCAGAGGGAAGTCATGTGCAGTGTTCAGTTTATATCACTGTGTCTTCATGAGAAAGGCGGCTAAGGAACATTTTGGCACCTTCGGCGAGGCTGGTTGTAGGGCCGACCTGCTAACCAAGCCCGCTTTCCACCGGGAGTCACTGCTCGGCAAGGCAACTCTATTCCACATACAACAACGGGCCTGTAAGGAGATTTGAGCAGTAAAGAAAGCACAAGGGAGACAGAAATTTAAAAAACATGGAGAATAGAAAAGGCTGTTGAGAGAGGAAAATCCATTCAAGTCCAACCAGCCTTGCACGCAACTTACCTGCTCCCTAGATGCGGGGCTCTCTCAGTTTTAGGGAAATTTGTATGCAACCATCTCACATCAGAAGCTTTAAAAAGCCATTAATTTTGGCATGATTTTCCTGTTTCAAAACCAAAGTGAGGATTATAAACAGCTTAAAGGGCTTTAAAATGCTAGCCCACTCCATCAGAGACCCCTGTGAATACCCAGAAGACTATGAAAGTGGACAAGGTTCCGTTTCATTCCTGAAAAAAGTCCTCCGAACCTTCCGCTTTTTTCCCGCCTTGATGTTTGGCGCCTGTGAAAAGCCACTGTCTCCCGAGGGTTCTGTGAGGGGGTTCGTGGGAAGCGAGGCAGACTGGGTGAAGGGACGGACTTGAGTTCTCTGTGTGTGTGAGGGTTGGAACCTGACTTCCAGATTATCTCACAAACACATAGAAAACATAAAAAGAGGCCAAATTATGCAGAAGCACATAAATTATGTAGATGATGGAAAGCCTATGCAAAACATGATATGTGCACATAATAGCATATTTCCCCAGGGCCTAATTGCATCCTTTGGGTACCTTTTGAAGCATCTGAATATTCAGAAGAAAGCAAATTTATTATAATTTGAAAAACAGCACAACAAATAAGGCTGCAAGAATAATGCATGCAATACTGAAAACTGGAAGCTCACAATCTGGGCATTTCCCCCACTTTGACCAAAGCCCAGAGCTACCTAATGCAATCAGCCCTCAGTAATACAGTCCATGGTGGTGTTTCATGAAACAACAATTTTTTTTTT